>JASCZI010211710.1:53614-63736 GCA_036250425.1 Stylosanthes scabra | reverse complement strand
TTAAGTAAGCCAACTACATATTAAATGAGTAAAGACATCATAATTAACGGATATAATTAATGCTTCTTATCCTATGCCCTAAGGGCATAGGTTAGCAAAACCCTTTAATTAAATATTGACCGTTGATTGGTTTCTAGATGTAGAGATGAGTAAATTGAGGTGTTAATTAACCCTCAACTCCTTGTAACAAATGCACTTCACATACAACTAGGAGTGTTGTAGTCAGTCAAGCAATTAATGCTAAACAAAGTAATTAAGTGATATTTTTATTTATTATTTGAAAATAAATTAATTTTTTTAAAAAAAATTAATTTTGCATGTTGGTTGATTTACAAACCAAAGCATGAAGGCTGGTTTTGAAGATTTCTGTTATTGAGGTCCCAATTTTTTTTTGTTAGTAGTCTTGTCTTAATAATTTAATAATGATTTAAAATTTTTGTTTTCTAATTTTTCAATAAAAAAATATTTTCCCTAAAAAATCATATAAGAATAAATGTAAAGAGATATTTTATCACCATAAAAGATATTTTTTTAAAAATTATAAATATTTACTAAAATTTAATTTTTATCTTAATAGTTATTTGCAATTAAAATTATAATTAATTTAATGAAATAAAGTATATAAAGTTAACCTGAAATAAGATTTTAAAATAACTTTAAAGAGGAACTTGATAAGGAAGAAAATAATTATAAAAATTTTTTTTATTATCATAATACATAGATTAAATTCTTTTATTTAAATTAGTAGTATTTTATTTAATAATTATATATAATAAAATGATTTTTTATAACCATTAATCAGAATATATTAATATAACTTGACACAAAAAAAATCAGAATATAACTTTATCCAACTTTAATATTAGTGCAATAGAAATAATTATCCATTTCATGAAATAAATGTTGAATACACATCAATGTCTTAAAAATCGATTGGCATCGAGTTTTCAAATTAAAAAATTAAAATTAAAAAATTTCAATATGATCTATCAAAATAAACAAGTACAGTATAGAAAATAGGTAAGTAAAATATTTGATTTAGTGTTTATCGTGAAATAATAATATACTAATCTAGCTGATTGATGGTCCTGATAAGGCAGTTAAGTTTAATAAGTTTTCAATAAAAATACCATCTAATTTCTAAGGTGCTTGCTTCGGTTCGATTACTAATTGATACGTATTGATATGATGATTTAAATAAATCAATCATAAATTATTACATGAAATATATATATTCACGTCAGTATATCTTCTTAACGTCAGTATATCTTCTTAAATATATTTTAAAAAAATAAGGAAAAAGTACATTTATATTCCTAACTTTTAAAAAATTGTACAAATTTATCCTTGATTTTTGTGAAATACTTAATAACTCTTAACATTCGAAAAAATAGTACAATTATGCCCTTTTGTGAGTTTGAATCGGTTAAAAGAAACAAAAACTTTCAATAGAATTCCTTACAAAATCACTCACATGATGGAAAAGAAGAATTACAAACGTTTTTTTAGTAGCTACATAAGAAATTTTTGTTTTTTTTAACCGAGTTAAACTAACAGAGGGTTATAATTGTACTGTTTTTTCGAAAGTCAGGGATTATTAAGTATTTCATAAAAGACAGGAGTGAATTTGTACAATTTTTTAAATATACTATAATACTCTTAGACGCAAAAAAAAATACTACAATATCCTTATAAATAATTATTAAAAGACATATTTATCCTTTCAATTATTTTTCTCAAAATCAAACGATTCTTATTTAATTTTATTGACAAAAGTATTTTTTCAATAAATTCCAAATACTTACAATTATATTATATTGATCCAACAAACACATAAACTAAAAAAAAAAAAAACAATCACGAAAGAATAAGAACACAAACTTCAAATTAATGATAAAAAAATCCCTAATTATATCCAAAAATCCCTAATTAACGCAACCCAGCATCCAGAGAGGGAGGACTCTCAGCAGCCAGATCGAGGAGAACAACAATGCCAGCCCAGCGCTTTTCTCCTATCTTGGCTTACACTTGCATTGCATGATCACACGATCCTTCCATCCTCTCTGCTGGCGAAATCTTCTCCTATGCCTTCTGGGTATGACTCATGAATGTTGGTATGTGTATATATATATGCAATGATTTGTTGACTAAACAATTAACTATTCACGTTTACTTAAAATCCATTCATTAAAACAATAATTCTATATGAATAATTTTAACCAAGTACATTTAAATAAGAAGATTATTTCGGTGTCAAATAGAAATTTATTTAGGTACACTTTTTATATTATTTGACACTGAAATAATATTTTATTTAGCATAAAAATAAATTATTTGGTTGCATTTGATTGGCCAAAATCACTTCTTTAAATAGTATTACACTAACTAAAATTATCCATTAAAAGACGTACGTGATCGGTTTCTATATATATATATGCCACATTTTTTATAAATTTTAAATTTAAAGCAAAAATAAGAGGATGTGAAAGATTAAATCTCTATGTTCATATGCTCCGCGTGAGACCAAAACTAAACACAGTAGAAGAAAATAGAGAATCAGGCGGGACAAACAACAAATTTGCTTCTAATTGAGATCAATACTAGTATGATAGAAAATATCATACTGCAGGGCGTGTTTCCTTTGGCTGCTGGGTTAGGATTAGATGAACACTAATTAGGGATTTCTGGTGTAATTAAGGATTTTTTTATTATTAATTTGAAATTTGTATTCTTATTTTTCGGTGATTATTTTTCTTTTTAATTTGTATGTTATTTTATTGGATTAATATAATGTGATTTTAATTATTTAAAGTTTATTAAAAAAATTAAAATATTTTTAAATAAAATTAGGAAAAATTATTTGATTTTTGATAAAAATAATTAAAAGAATAAATATATCTTTTAATAATTATTTATAAGGATATTATAGTATATTCAATGATATAATTATCTTTTAAAAATATATTTATAAAAAATACTGACATAGATATATATCTTCTATGTGGCAATTTATGATTAGTTTATTTAAATCATGGTACCGGTACGTATTAATTAATGATCATACCGGAACAAGCACCGATTTCTAATAACACTAAACAATTTTAATTACTTTATTATTATGGGTTTGTTAATACAATCATGCTATTTAAACAAGTAAATCCATCAATCAAGTGGTTAACCAATTAAACTTGCAATGACAACATCACTCTCATCAAAAAGAGCGTGATACACGCGCTATTCCCAATCATAGCAAACCGTTTTCGTCGTCTTCTTCCCTCCTCTGTCGTCATCTTCTTCTTCCTCCTCCTCCTTCGTCGTCGACATCTTCTCCCTCCTCCTTCGTCGTAGTCGTCGTTGTCTTCTTCTTCTTAATTAATGCTTCTTAGTTTCTTCTTTTACATTTTTCAAGAAACATCAACTTTCATATTAAGAACATAGTTTTCTGAATACAACCTTAGCAATAGTTGTTTTACCTATACTTCTCATATCCCAAATTTCATTTATTAGAAACTTCTCTATTAGTAATTTAATAAATCTACAATTCTCATCAATTTCAAGATGCTCTTTGAATTCAATAGGGTTCTTACATTCTATTTTTCTCAAAACAACCAAACTAAAGAATTCATATAAATTCAAAATTGCATTGAAATAAAAAACAATAATACATAGAAATAAAATCTTCTTCTTCTTCTTCCCTCCCATCCTTCCTTCCTCTCTTCCATATTTGCATCTGCATCTTTAAGTTTTCTTTTTCTCTCCTCCTCCTCCTCCTCCTCCTCCTCCTCCTAAAGGCTCAAATCCATTACGGATACGCTAGACAACGCTCTCCTCACGAGAAAGCAAAAGACCTATCGAACGGTCCAATCCTCTACGAATCTAAAAATGGCTCATGTTCTTACTCGCCAAATCCACACAAAATTAGGATAATATCTAGTATAAATCACTTTACAATCATGTAATTTCGAGCATAGTATAAATCACTTGTGATTAAATTTTATATGGATGTACCTCATTTCCCATGCAAATTTTGCTTTTGTTTTTTCTTTTTCTTTATTTTTATGTCAAAAGGAACTACATACACACAAATATATATAGTTCTGAAACATTATTGAAGAAAAAGAAGTAGTTGATTAATCTGATTTCTCAACTTTTATTTGTACGTTTGAGAAAATATGAAATTAAAGCCAATGTCTAGCTATGAGAGCCATTACAATCTTTGTCATGAATGCATTCACATACTTCATCAATTCCTTTTATCGCACAGTGTCCACGTCCACCATCATAGCGACCAGCACATACAAGTCTACAGTGTGGTTCTTCACAGTGAATAAGGTACAGATCATTTGAACATGCTCCTTCTACGTTTGCCATTGAAACTACAAAAATCACACACACAATAAAGAAATTAATGATAATTCAATTTTGAAAACTTTCTTCACAGTTATACATAAGTAATAATATATATGCTTAAAATATATTGTACCAGACATAATAATAATAACAAGGGCGAAAATTCCAGCATAAGAAATCTTAGCCATGATTCAACTACTGCAATCGGAATTATAAGAAACAAATGTTGTTTTGGATGAAAAAGAGAAAAATGATATTACAAATAAAGGATAATTTGGGTTTTGTGGATGCTAAATTGTGATACGAATAGGTATCACCATCATCACTCTATATATAGTAATAGGCTAGTCTATAACCCATGACTGCGTTTTCCCTCCTTGTAATTCCAATTTATTACTTAGAGTATTGCTGAATTTGTTGATGGACACACGTACTAATTAAATGTCAGTATTAATAACCACATCATTGTTATGTATTGAGTAATTACTTCTCCAAAAATGTGTGCTAGTATTTTCTATGGATTAATTTAGGGTATCAATTTTAGTATTTTCAAAAGATAATTGATTTGATTGTTGAAATGAACTTGCGAATTGAGATCGTATTTTCACCTTCAACAAAATCCTTATTCAGTTTGACAGCGGCGACGACTTCTCTTTATCTCGCCGGCGTCGGCGTCTTCTTCATCTTCTCCTTCCTTTACCGATGATTTTATTATTTTAAGTATGGATAATTAGTTTTATCGATGATCAATTTTATTAATTTTGCAATATCAGTTTTAGTTTATTGAATGGTCAGGTTTCATAATTTTGGATGATTAGTTTTAGCATTTGTGGATAATCAGATTTATGATTTTGGATAATCAATATTTATTGATTGATTGTTGACTAATATTATGTTGTTTACCTATTATT
The DNA here is from genome assembly GCA_036250425.1 of Stylosanthes scabra. NCBI lineage: Eukaryota > Viridiplantae > Streptophyta > Magnoliopsida > Fabales > Fabaceae > Stylosanthes > Stylosanthes scabra. The sequence continues at coordinate 58,475 of JASCZI010211710.1, read as the reverse complement.
ATTGTTATTTTTGATCATTAATAATATTCATCATTTTTCATAGACCTTTATTCTCTTAAAATATTTGACTACACTTATTACATTTCATTTATCTTGATATATATATAATCAACAGGTTTACATATCAACATTAGGGAGCTCTCAGGTAGTAAATGATTAAGTTATCATTCATAATTAAAAAAAATTATCATTCGAAATTAAAAAATATTATCATTCAAACAGAATAAAATAATCATCCACAAAATATACGAATTATCAATGTATTTATCTATCATCACCATTAAATATATTGACTTCCAAATATATTGACTCCCTTCTCTTATATAATCTCTAAGTTAACATTTAGATTGGTTTCCAAAATTAACGTGCAAATTAAATTAAGTTTTTGAACTTATAATTTTCTCAATTTCATTCCCAAAATTTAAACATGTAACTTAGGATATTTTCCATTTACAGCACTCTAGTGTGACATGCTAACGTAAGATGTCAATGACATATGGCAGAATATAGTTTATCCATGTGTTGCAATATAATTTGTCCATGCTTTCACCGACATATGATATGTTATCATTGCAAATAATTTAATTTGGTCTAAGAAGTTTGCAAGTTTGCTTAACTGCTCAATTTAATCTCTAAAATTAAAAATCATGAATCAAATAGGCCCCAACCAATAATCTTTCTCCTATAAATTTCAGAAATTTAAAATTCTTAATATTTTTAAATATATAATTTTTTTTACTAAAATACTAATATCACTTCTAAATTTTCAAAATCTAACAAAACTATAATAAAGAAAATAATTTACTTATGATTTTTTTAATCAAATATAGTTGTATTTTATTTCATTAAATAGAAAAATGAATACACATAAGTTGGATCCAATTTGGACGAAAGTGAAATAATTTTCACGAGAATTAAAGATGTAAATATTAAATAAACATAGAGAAAAATATTCTAAGAAAGAAAAAGGTTAAAAAAGGTATGATCTTTGAAACTCAAGATTGATATCAAAGACGGATGCAAGAATCATTTGAAAAAGATGCTGCTTCAAAGATGTGTTGGCGCACCTATAAATTATTTATCAAAACCACAAAAACTCAATTTACATTCCACCATCGACATTAATTGTTGGTTTCACAGATAAAACCATTCGGATGAGGAGGATATAGAGATTCCTTTCAGTTTATGGAATGTCAGAGGTCTTCCAAAACCTTGATAATTTTGGCAAAATACTCTCATGTCTTTTTGGGCATCAATTGACGGACGCCGTCCTCCACCTCAATAAATTGAGAGAGAATCATTGCAGAAAAATTATTAGGTCGACTCCAAATTATCTTAAAATCAGCCTCCATTGTCTGAGAAGAAACATATTTATCGACCAAGACTCTTCTAATAAGCTTATTCACACAATCCTTCACTCCTTCTCTAATATTTTCTTCTTAAAAATATTCAATTATAGAGCCATAAATCATTGACTGCTGTGTATTTTAAATGAGTATGAGAAATTTTAATAGAATACGAGAAGAACCATATTAAGGCACAAGAAAAACCCAAATAAAATACTAGAAAAACCCAATTAGGGCATAAAAGAAACCTAATAAGGCATAAAAGAATACCATAATAAAGCACTAGTACACAAAAGAAAATTCTAGCAGGAGGCAAATAATTTATCTTTGATCAGAACTATTTTTACTACAATGAGTGATTAATTCAATTATATTTTTAATATATATATATATCCTTACCCAAAATTACTATCAAATATAATCAATTCATTATTATTAAAAAAATAAAAAAATATCAAAACTACTCACAAAAGATTTATACACCCATAAACATATCCATGAAAGAAAGAAATTAGTTTTCTTTTCGTGAAAGATGAGCTCTGTTTGACAAAACTATAAAAAAAATTATTATCAGCCAATGACATTTGGGTTGTTTTGAGTGATGTTTTGGATAGTTTTATCAAATGAAATCCATCTTTTATGGGTAGAAAACTTGTTTCTTTCTTTCATTGTATAGTTTTGTGAGCGCAGAATTTTTCGTGGATAGTTTTGGTACTTTTTTTCCTAAAAAATATAAAACATAGGAACTTACTTATAAATTTAACCAGTTCAATCGGAGATTCAACGAAATAATCATTTTATAATAAAATAATATTTAAAATAAAATTAAAAATATAATGATATATTTTACTAAATTTTGGCACTTTATAATTTTTTAATTTAGACTAATTTTATTAAAAAATAAAAAATATTAGTTATTTATAAGTTATTTTTTTAACCATAATATATTTTGTAGTATGTATTTATTTAAGGGTAATGCTATATAAACAAGTGGTTTTGGCTAACATAGTTCAACCAAGTGATTTATTTCTATATTAAATAAAATATTATTTCGGTGTCAAATAGTATAAAAAATTTCACATAAATAAAATTTTATTTAACATCGAAATAGTTTTCTATTTAGCATAAAAATAAATGACTTGGTTGAATTTGGTTGGCTAAAACTACTCGTTTACATAGAATTATTGTTTATTTAAATTATTTATATGTATTATAATTTATCTACATTAATATTTTCAATACACGCGTACCTTATGATAAACATAAAAAAATTAAATTAAATAAATCTTAAAAATCTTTATAAGATTTGGTATAGAATGTAAGTAATTGATATTTTTTTAACCAATAAAACACTTGGTATAATTAAATAAGGGGAATATAAGTAATTAATATTTTTTTAACCAATAAAATATTTGGTATAGAATGTCCATAATCAGCTAATTTTGTATTTTTTAAAAATAAAATATACGATACATAAAAAAATATAATATCCAATTTAAATTGTTGGATGATGTTAGGCTGATTTTTTATTGATTACCTAACATTATTGCTAAATAAATCTAAACAAAATTAATAAGAAGTAAAAAAAATTTTATGGACTATAGACGCATCCCAACACAAGAGTACAATACTAACACTAAAGAAAGAAAAAAAAAAGCACAGGTGTCATCCAAGCATGGCTGAAATGCACTAGGGCAACCACAGTGTATGGTTTGGAAATTGGGGAGAATGGTTGTATCCTTCTTCAACCGTTTTTTTTTTTTTTTCTATTTTTAACTCTATGGGTTTTTATGATAAATCGAATTGCTCAAGGTGTCTGTTTGGCCAATCCAATCTAGTTTTCAAAATATTGCAGAGTATGATTTGTAAAAAAAATCTAAAAGTGTTGAAGGTAGTAAGTAATTATTTTGTATAAGCTCTAATATAATCAACGAATATATATTAAAATTTGCTTTGGAGGGAATATACACCTGAATTAATTGAATGAAGCTTTTTAATGTTTTTAATTTGTTTTAGAAAAAAAAATTCTAGATTATTTATAAATTAGCAACTCAATACCGTAGTATAGATGAATATCGATCATAATCATAAATTAATTACTTTTTTTGGTTTAAAGAAACATAGTACAAGAATGAACGTCATACATTAATTCCCTTTTCTATCAATTCCTATGGCTACATAGAGTTAATTATTGATATTTGTTTTATTCTAATATTTTTTTTGTGTATTTGAAACTGTGAATACCTAAACTCCTAAAGCATTCTTTTCCATCAAATGAAATGAGGAAAAAAGAAAATATGTTATTGCTTTTTGTTCTGTTCTAGGTCACCGAAAAGAGATCCTCTTCGGGAATAAGTATGCGGCAAAGGCTTTAAAGAAGGCGAACTCCGGTGCTCAGAGCTTGAAAATGGCGGGGGTGGACCTGCAAGGCCACTCCGACCCTCAGGTCAATAAAATGTGTGAGAGAGAGTTAAGTATATGAAGGAGAGAAAAGCATACCTGACTTGAAATTAAGTGAATGTATTTATAGGTCTTGAAGGTAGGTTTAGTTGCTCTGAAACTGTTAGGATTTGATGGAATCAAATCCCTACAATCTTGGTGATGATGCCATTCAGTTACTTAGCATAGACGTTTAGTCTTTATCTCAGTTTGTTAGGGTCTTTATTTAATTTAATTTAAATGAAGTTTGTTAGGGAAGTGTTATCTCTTCCAGTCATAGTTTCTGAGCATGTGTTACATTTAGTTTATTGGGCTAGTGTATAAACAGGGCTGAGCTGTTTGGTATTGTATTTTTGATGGACTCATTTTATGATAGACCATATCATAGCCCCCAAGTTTGACCTGTTTCTATATCAGGTTGAGCTTTAATTATTTTTGTTGGGCTTGCGGTGCAGCGGGCCATGAGAATAGGTAGCCCCTAAGGTTGTTCTGATATGAAAAAAAGGTGAAGGTTAGTATGTGGGATTTATGTGTAATGGGCCAAGTTGTGTGTTAGTGGCCCATTTATTTAGAAAGAAGAGTGATGTTTTGAAGTTGGAGGGTTAATGAAAGGAATCATGCGTTTTGAACGTGGAGGGAAAGGAGTGCTTGGAAACTGTTTTTGGTATAATGGTTATTAAAGAGTAGTGGTGTCCTGTGCACGTTTATCGATGCAAGGTCAATTGTCGTTGGATTGCAAAGTGTGTGTGCTATTGCCTTGATCTAACGGTCTCTAATAAGTGTGACGGGGATACCCTCTTAATTAGAAGTAGGAGTTGGCTAACTGTGTTCCATTTTTCGAAGGTTAAACAAAAGAAACTTGCCTAAGCAGAGACGAGTTCTAAAGGTTAGTACTCACTTTTCGCTCATAGTTGATTTTTCAATTTTTCGTCTTTTCTTGTGTTGTTGTTCTGCTTGAGCCGAAGATCGTTGATGGGGATGTTTACGAGTGGGTGAGTGATTCGGTGCTGGAAGTTCCTTCAAAGTTCCTTGATGTGGGGGGAGTGAGGCATTTGGGGCCACCTTCTTTTTGGGTT
>JASCZI010211710.1:36998-53604 GCA_036250425.1 Stylosanthes scabra | reverse complement strand
AGTGGCAAAGATGTTAAGGTTGAGTTCTTGTCGTGCACTCCCTCGGATAGGGTTTGTCATAAAGGGGAAGATGCAGATTGGTTCTTTATGTATACTTGTGTTCTTGTAGAGATTGGTGTGAGGTTTCCGTTTACAGAGTTTGAATGTGCTGTGCTCAGGCAACTGAACTGTGCTCCAACCCAGATTCATCCGAATTCTTGGGATTTTATTCGAGCATTTGAGGTATTGATGGAGTACCTGCAAGAACAGCCCTTATTGGCTTTGTTATTCTACCTCTTTCAGGCGAAGGGCGTGGATAGGGAAATATGGGTAGCCTTGAGTTCGCATCAGGGCCGTACAGTATTTTCCTTGTTTAATCCTTCGTATAGAGATTTCAAGAATTTTTATATAAGGGTGAGGTCATCGGATGATGCATTTCCCTTTTTCTTGGATGAAAAGCTTTCGACGAGGTTTCCATTATATTGGAATGAAAAGCCGGTTAAGTGTCTAGGAGTGGAAGAGTTGTGTGAGAGGGATGCTTGTGTTAGTGAATTTCTTTTTGAGAATCTGAAAGGTGGGAAATTGTAACTACTTTTGTGCTGTTGAGGTGAGAAAGTGATAGGAGTATGGTGATGAGATACTTGGGTAAGATTGATGATAGGAAAATGTTATGGTGTTATATTTGTTTCTTGTTGAATTCTGACATTTTGCTTTTTTTTGTTTAAATGTAGAGACAAAAGTTCCTGATTGCAATACTGCCAGCTTGAAATCTTTCTTTAAGTAGAGGGCTGAGAGGGAGTTGTCTAGTTCTCAAGTTGTTAAAGTTGAGAAGGGGAGTGAGGTGAGCAAGCCTTCTGAAAAGAGGAAGCCCATTAGCTTGAAGAGGATGAGGACGGAAGAGACTTCTGGAAAGAAGGTGATAGACTTGACGGAAGGTAAATGTTGTGGTAGAGATGTGGTTTTGGAAAAAGTTGTTGAATTTACCAAGAGTCAGCAAGGACTTCATGGGTTTGATGAAGCGGAAGGTTTAAGCTCGCTTTGACCCGAGCGTTATCCTTTTTCCATAGTAGCTGATGAGCACTTTCAATCAAAGGTCGATGTGGATTTGCTGAAAAGGAATGGCAAGGTGGCTTCTGCGAGATATATGCAGGTTTGTGGGTTGTTAATTTGAGTGTGTTGTGGTTATATGATAAAAGTGTTTTGAATGCTTTTATTTTTGTTGACAGGTTCAAGTTGCTCGACTTATGTGCATAAGTCGAGGATTGGAACTTCAAGCTCTGGAAGAAGAGAACTCTCAAAGGAGCAAGAAGGTGGATTCCTTGGAGCTAGAGAAGAAGTTGTTGATAGCTACTGAGCATGTTGTCTTTAAGGAAAAGGAGAATGGATTGCTGAAAGAGGAGAATGATGAGTTGAGGGTTAAGATAACCAAACTTAGTAAAGATAAAAAAGATTTAGAGAGTAGGGTTGTGGAGGTTTGTGGAGAGAGGAAGGAAGCTGAGGTGAGCAAGAAGGCTCATGGTTTTGAGATGTTCGCTGCTGCGTAGGATTGGGCTAAAGCACAAGCTGAACTATTTGCCCCTTGTGTGAAGTTTGATAAGATGGACCCTATGAAGGTCGTCTATAAGGGAAAAATTGTGGACGATGATCAAGTGCCAGTTGAGGGCAGTGATGATCACGATCCTGCCGAATGAATATGATATGAATATTTAGAAGTGTTTTGTAATTAATTTGGCATGATTACTAAGACTTTGTTGTGTTTGTTTTTTGGATAATTTTGAATTCGAAGACTTTGGGTTGAATTATAATTAGGAATTAAATGTTTGTTATTTGAACATGTTGCTGTTATAACTTTAGTAAAAAATTATTGGTTTGGATTGTTTGATGATTGTTTCTGGAATTTTGGTTTTTGCCTTTTAATTTCTTATGACTAGTGTAATTGGTTAGAGTCAGAAAGACTCTGAGATTTCAGTAGTGGATAGATTGTGATATTTGTAGTATTGCCAAGTGTATGTTTGGATAAGATTGATAGTTTGATTGATGATGAGATATTCTTGATCTGAGAGTTCAGCTTTTGTCGCCTCTGCTTATATAGGGATTGGTACAACCAGTTGGTTGTTTTTTGCTTTGCCAAGTGTGTACCTGGATTCGTATTGTAAATGATGGAGTCAGTAAACAGATTATTACCCGGGGTAGGAATCGGTTGGGTTGTTGAAGTTTGATTTGAAGTGTATTGAATAAATGCAAGTTGAATATGTAAAAGATAAATCTAGATAAATGTGTTTTAAGCATGAAACAGAAAGAAGTGTAAGAGAGAGTATGAAATAATGGGTAAAATTACCACTTTTATTGATGAAAAAGGTGATGGAACAGGGGTGGAGTGCCTCATTAAAATCTCTCTGAGCAAAATCCAGGGTAGGAAAAAACTCAAGAATAGCAAAAAGAGTGCATCACCTTGTCCTGTTCCACTAACTGAAGTATAACTTTAAAGATGAAATGTTCCATGTGCTAGGTATAAGGGTACCATCTAATGTTTCCAGCTTGTAGGCTCCTTTGCCGAGCACTTCATGAATTTGGAAGGGTCCTTCCCAGGTTGGTGCAAGCTTGCCTTGGCCTAGTGGTTTGCGTACTTCTTCTGTTTTGTGGAGGATGAGGTCATCTTTGTTAAATGACCTTGGCCGGACAATTTTGTTGTACTGTCGAGCTGAAAGCCTCTTGATGGCGAGCTGTTATATAGTTGCTAGCTGATGGTCTTCGTCTATTGTGTCGAGTTCATTTCTTTGATTTTCTGAATTGGTGTCTTCATTATAGTTTGTGATTCTAAGAGATCCTTGTGAGACCTCTACTGGGAGCATGGCGTCGCGACCATATGTTAGCCTAAAGGGTGTCTCCTTTGTTGAACTGTGGGGTGTTGTGTTGTAGCCCCATAGCGTTTCTAGAATGAGCTCTGCCCAACATCTTTTGGCGTCGTCGAACTTCTTTTTGAGAGCCTGGAGGATGACTTTGTTGGCTGCTTCTGTGAGTCCATTGGTTTGAGGATGTTCTACAGAAGAGATGTGATGTTTGATTATGAAATTACTCAACAATTGAGTGAAGTTAGAGTCAATTAATTGTCTTCCATTGTCAGATACAATTTCAAAAGGAATACCAAATCTGCACATAATAAATTTTCAAACAAAAGATGTTGTCTTTTCCGCAGTTACTCAAGATAGAGGTTGTGCCTCTATCCATTTAGTAAAGTAATCGATACCAACAAGCAGAAACTTAACTTAGCCAGGAGCCATAGGGAAAGGTCCGAGGATGTCTAGCCCCCACTTACTAAAGGGCCAGCTTACCTCTGAGCTATGTAATAGCTCGGCTGGAGTGTGTATGGTTGGGCTATGGCGTTGGCACTTGTCGCAGTGTTTGACCTTGGTGATGCAATCTTGCTTCATTGTTGGCCAGAAGTATCCAGCTGAGTAGTTTGGAGACAAGGCTTCGGCCTCCAATGTGAGTGCCACAGACTCCTTCGTGAACTTCTGCCATGGCTAAGTCAGCCTCTTCTGAGGAAAGACATTTCAATAGGGGTCTTGAATCCTCTTTGGTAAAGGTCGTCACCAACTAGGGTAAACATGCTGGCTCTTTTCTTAAAGAGCTTGGCATTCTTGTCTTCAACAGGTAGGGTGTCATCTTGAAGGTATTTGATGTATTTTCTTCTCCAATTTGTGTCCTGCTTTTCAATGCTCAAAATAGAGGTTAGTTCTACACTAGGGTGTTCTAGTGTGAGTTGTGATAAGCTGGGGATATTGTCTTTGTGTTTGGTGGTTGCTAATTTCGATAAGACATCAGCTCTGGCATTTTCCTCTCTAGGGATGTGTTGGATTTCAAAGTGTTCGAATTTTGAAATTAATTTTTGGGTAATTTGTAAGTACTTATCCACCAATACATCCTTAGTTTGGAAGACACCATTTACTTGTTGAACCACTAGAAGGGAATCACAGTGAACAGTTATATTCTTGATTGATAAGTCTATTGCTAGTTTAAGTCCTGCTATAAGTATTTCATATTCAGCTTGGTTATTGCTTGTAGAAAAAGAGAATCTAAGAGACTTTTCAAAAGCATTGAGATTGTTGTCATTAAGGATGATACCTGCCCCCGATCCTTGGGGGTTTGAGGCTCCATCAACATGGAGAGTCCATGAGAGTTCGGAAGTCGAGGTACTTGGGTTGGAGAGATCGGCTATGAAGTATGCTAAAGCTTGGGATTTGATGGATTTTCTTGCTTGGTATTGGATGTCAAACTCAGAGAGCTCAATCGACCACTTAATTAGTCTGCTAGCGAGGTTTGTCTTTGTCAGCACTTGTCTAATTGGCTGGTCTGTGTGGACTATGATGGTATGGCTTCTAAAATAATGTCGCAGACGTCTTGCAGTTATGATCAGTGTCAGTACTAATTTCTCTATTGTTGGGTATCGGAGTTCGGCCCCTTGTAAGAGCTTGCTCACAAAGTAGATTGGTTGTTGTTCCTTTCCTGTTTCTGAAACAAGTACAGAGCAGATGGCATGATTTGTAACAGATAAATATAAGAATAAAGGTTTACCACTTTTGGGCTTATGGAGAATTGGTGGGAAGAAAGTGTCTTCTTCAACTCTTGAAATTCAGCTTCACAGTATTCGGTCCAATGAAACGTGGTTTCTTTCCGAAGAGCGCAGCAATCCTGCCTGTGAGTTGTTGTACTTCCTTGATATTTTGAAGACTTCTCATGTCAATGATTGCTTGGCACTTTTCGAGGTTAGCCTCAATTCCTCGGCTTGTTAAGATGAAACCGAGGAATTTTCCCCCTTGAACTCCGACTGCACATTTTTCCGGATTAAGCTTCATGTTGTATTTTCTTAATTGATTGAAGATCTCTTTGAGGTCCTCCGTATGAGCTCGGCCGTGTGGTGTTTTTGCTACCATGTCATCTACATAGACTTCCATGTTTCGGCCGATCTGTTGGGCGAAGACTTTGTCCATTAGGCGTTGGTAGGTGGCACCTGCATTTTTAAGTCCGAAGGGCATAACCTTATAACAAAAGTTACCATTGTTAGTAATAAAGGCAGTCTTATTTTGGTCAGAAGGGTGCATCATGATTTGGTTATAACCAAAGTAGGCATCCATAAAAGAAAGAGTATTGAAACCAGAAGTGTTATCTACCAACTTATCTATACAAGGGAGAGGATATGCGTCCTTTGGGCAAGCTTTGTTCAGATCGGTGAAGTCGATGCACATCATCCACTTACCATTGTGTTTCTTTACCATGACTACGTTTGATAACCAGGTACTGAATCTAACCTCTTTGATGAAGCCTGCTCTGAGTAGTTTTTTTGTTTCTTCCTGCGAGGCTCTTTGTTTGTTATGTCCAAGATGTCTCTTTTTCTGAGCAACAGGGGAGACTATTGGGTTGATGGCTAGTTTGTGACATATGACCTCCGGATCAATGCCGGGCATGTCAGCTGGGCTCCATGGGAAGAGATCAGTGATGTTCTGCAACAATTGTATAAGGTCAGCTTTGTCTTTGGCTTGCAGGGATATTCCAATGAAAGTGAATTTTTCTATGTCTGAAGTTAGAGGTATATTCTCTAACTGTTCGGTTGGTGTGGGTCTGTCATCAGTGTTGGTCCTTGGATTGAGTTCATCCAAGGGAGATAAGCATTCAGCATTGTAGACGGTGGCAACTTGACGTTGCTTGGGTCCCTCTTTTGGTGGGTTTAGGCTAGCACTGTAACACTGTCTTGCGTCTTTGTGGTCAGCATAGACGGTTGCGATTGTGCCCTCCTGTGTACAAAACTTAACACAAAGATGGACAGTAGAAACAATAGCTTAAAAAACATTTAGAGATGGTCTGCCAAGTATGATATTATAAGGGCTAAAACAGTTTACTACTAAGTATTGAATGTCTAAAGTTTGAGAGTTAGGAAAGTCACCGAGTGTAGTTTGTAACCACACATATCCAAGTATAGGCACTTTGTCTCCGAAGAACCCTACTAGCTCTCCGTTGGAAGGTTGGAAAGACTTCTCGCTAAGTTTCATTTTATGGAATGTTGAATAAAAGAGCACATTTGCGCTACTTCCTGGATCGAGGAGTACCTTGTGTACTAGGGGTTCACAAACCTGCAAAGAAATAACTACTAGGTCGTCCAGGTTCTTGTTGGTGGATATGAGGTCAGACTGTTCGAAAGTGATTTGGGGGATCTCTTTATTCTGATTTTGTTGTTGGAAATCAGCTCCTTCCACACTGAGCATGGCTCGATAGGACCTCTTTCGAGCTGAATTGTTGGGGCCTCCACCTGCAAAACCACCTGAAATATAATGGATTTCACCCCCATGGGGTTATTACCTTTTTACCTTTGTCTGTATTGGATGAGCTCCCTTTGATGTTTTTGGAAACGTGTCCTGTGATATATTTGTCGAGGTGTCCTTCTCTCGCTAAGCGTTCTAGAAGGTCATTTGCAATAACGCAGTCGTTAGTATTGTGTCCATGCTTTTGATGAAAAGTACAGTACTTCGACCTGTCTGCATTCTTTTGGTCTTTGTAAGCTCTAGCGTTCTTAGGTGGTCTGATGAGCTTGGAATTCAGGATTTCCTTGATGATGTCTTCCTTCTTGGTGTTAAACTGTGTGTAATCTTCATACTTTGGGGTTGGTTGGAAACCCTTTTTGAAATCTCGGTTGTTTCCATTTGACGCTTGTCTGTTTGACCTTTTGTCATTTTTGTTGCTGTTGGGTTTCTCTAAGTTTCTGGCTTGACGGAGCTATTCTATCTCCATCTGTCCTTGTGCCTTTTCTCTAAGTCCACTCTTTATGCATGGAGTTGGACGTCGGCACTGAGGTCTGGGATCTCTATGGCTACTTTGGTGAATCTGGTCATGTAATCGCGCAGGCTTTCATGTTGTCCTTGTGTGATAGTGCTTAAGTAGTCGGAGTCACGAGTGTAGATGGAAGAGGCTGCAAAGTGATTTATGAAGAGACCTGAAAGCTGAGTAAAAGAGGATATAGACCCTGCAGATAAAGAAGAGAACCAGAGTAAAGCAGCAACATCTAAAAATTTGGGAAAGCATGACAGAGAATAGGGTTAGAAGCACTGTTCAAGAGAATCATGCTCCAAAACTTTGTGACATGAACTTTTGGATCTCCAATCCCATCATAAGCTTTCAGAGTGGTAGGCAGAGTGAAATTCGATGGCATCCTGAAGGCCATGATCTCATCAGAAAAGGGGGTGAGCTCTTCATTGGGTTCACCAAGGCGATCGGAGATGGAGTTAGAGACGTGAGTCGCTGTCCTCGTTGTTCTCGCGATTTGTTGGGTATGGTTGTGATTGTCACTGCCCTGACTGTCAGTGCCTTCGTCAGAGTTGGGGATGTCATCAAAACTAGGGTTATTGCCATCGTCATCACCTCCCCCACCTCCGTTTCTGCCTCCGCCACCTCTTCCATTGTCGTTCTCATGAGCTCTTCCGTTGTCGTTTTGGCTATCATGGAGTTGCTGGAGTTCAGCTTGGAGTGTGGTGACTAAGGCAAAAAGTTCTTCGGCAGAAAGGGTTTGTCGCTGGTCAGCCATTCTGCAAAAACAAGCCAAAAAAAGAGAGTATCGTGGGAAAAATCGTTAAGATTCGGGCCCACGGTGAGCGCCAATGTTCTGTTCTAGGTCACCAGAAAGAAGTCCTCTTCGGGAATAAGTATGCGGCAAAGGCTTTAAAGAAGGCGAACTCCGGTGCTCAGAGCTTGGAAACGGTGGGGGGTGGACCTGCAAGGCTACTCCGACGCTCAAGTCAATAAAATGTGTGAGAGAGAGTTAAGTATATGAAGGAGAGAAAAACATACCTGACTTGAGATTAAGTGAATGTATTTATAGGTCTTGAAGGTAGGTTTGGTTGCTCTGAAGCTGTTAGGGTTTGGTAGAATCAAATCCCTACAATCTTAGTGATGATGCCATTCAGTTACTTAGCATAGACGTTTAGTTTTTATCTCAGTTTGTTAGGGTCTATATTTAATTTAATTTAAATGAAGTTTGTTAGGGAAGTGTTATCTCTTCCGGTCATACTTTCTGAGCACGTGTTACATTTAGTTTATTGGGCTAGTGTATGAACACGGTTGAGCTGTTTGGTATTGTATTTTTGATGAGCTCATTTTATGATGGGCCATATCACTTTTTATTTTCAAAATTTTCTTTTATCATAAGAATATGAGTCCATAAAATGAAATAAGGAAAGAAAAAAAATAACAATTATATTTACATACCAAGATCAACCATCAAAATCAGTCATGTATATAATACGCATTCAAATACAAAACACATATTAAATATGAGTTAAACTACAAGTATTTTGTGTTATTGGCTCACCTGGCTAAAATTTGATATATGAACAACAATTACTCAAAAATAGCAGTCCCCCTCCCCTAAAACAAGACCCAAAATTATTTGAACAATTCTTGAACCAGAAGTATTTGAGTGAGAACGACAGAGAAAAGAAAAGTGTAATTCTATATTATACAGTTGAGTAGACGAAAAAAAAAATCCCTAAGAAGTAGTTAAAATCCTAGAGTCTTAAGACTAAAAATATTGTGCTCGTAATGTAATATAATACGTCACTTAGTAGAGTCCATAAATCCAAATCCATTCAAATTAAATTATTCATCTAATCCCATATATATTGAAAACAACACTAATTTAAATTTGATCAGATATCATTTTTAGCAAACAAAATAGATTTCGTTCAACCCAATTATTTATTTTATATCAAATAGAAGACTATTTTGACGTTAAATAAATTTATTTATAAGGATGACAAAATTCTCCACATCCAGGGGTACCCGTCTTAATTACCCGCAACGGGAAGGCTAATGGGGACCGGCAAAATGGAAATAGGATCCTCCCTCACGAATAAATTGGGACAGGGATAGAAGTACCCGCCCCATAGAGACCGGCGAAATCCTTGTGAAGAATGTTATTACATATTTGTCCTTACAAATATGTATAAAAGTTATATTTTGTTTTATTGTATTAAATTTTAATATATTTGTGTTGTTTTTAAATTTTTTTTGTAAAGATTATAATCTGTGGATACCCGCGGATATCTGCCAAACTCGCGGGGATTTATAAACGAAAACCTATGATGAGTATGGGGCGGGGGCGAGGAAAGGGTCTCTGCTCTCACGGGTCCCCATTGCTATCCCTATTTATTTAGGTATTATTTTTTGAAAAAAATTATTAAATAAATAAAATAAAAATGATGTTTACCAAAACACCTCGTTTTGAGAATATTTATGAAAATCCATTTTATTACCAGTACCGGGCTAAGGCAGTATTGATATGGCCTAGTACCGATCTTAGCCCAGTACCGATCTTAGACCGGTACTGGACTAAAAAAATGTGTATCATTAATGGTAATGCCATTGTTAATATTATTTCTTTGCTACTTCAAATTACTCTTCTCACTCTCACCAAGCCAATTTACTATTCATTCCTTTAATCCACCGTTATCGGAAATGTATCACGTGCCATATCTCTTTCTTCCATTCTTTCAATGAATAAATATTGCTGAAATTTTTTGTTTTAATAATAATAAATTTATTGATTTTATTTTAATCTATTATTTTTTTGAGTATTTTGATGTTTTGGGTGAGTACTCTTTCTGCATAAATAATAATAAAAAATAAAAATTAAATTAACAACGGCAGAAACGAAGCTTTGTTTTCTTTTTCAAAAAGGTGTTCTCTTTTTTCAAGAAGAAAAGAGATAAAATTGAAGACCATGAAGATAGTACGAAATTAATTAATCTTTTAAGTTTTTTAAATAGTGGCACAGTTATTGAAGAGAATTGGGAAAGTAACACGTTTTGTTGATTACGTGAGAATTGAGAGATGAAGTGCACGGTTATAGAAGAGAATATTTTTTATTTATTTAAAAGCTTTTACTCAGCAAAGACCGTAAGATTAATAAGAGAATTTGTTTTAGGGTTTAGGGTTAAGCCGGTATTGATATAGTCCAATACCGCCTTGGGTAGGTACTGGTAATAAAATGAATTTTCGTAAATATTCTCAAAATGACGTATTTTGGTAAATATCATTTTTATTTTATTTATTTAAAAAAATTTATCGTTATTTTTTATACCATTTGACAGCAAAATACTCTTCTATCTAGCATAAAAAAGTTGAGGTCTTTGGAGTAAACACCTAAATTGTCTTTTAGTGAGGATAGGTAATTTGATTAAATATTGACCGTTGATTTATTTCTAGATGTGGAGATGAGTAAATTGAGGTGTTAATTAACTCTCAACTCCTGCAACAAATGCACTTCACATACAACTAGAAATGTTGCAGTCAGTCAAGCAATTAATGCTAGACAAAGTAATTAAGTGATATTTTTATTTATTATTTGAAAATAAATTAATTTGTTAAAAAAATTAATTTTGCATGTTGGACCTAATTATGGATTGATTTACAAACCAAAGCATGAAAGCTGGATTTGAAGATTTCTGTTATTGAGGTCCCAATTTTTTTTTTTTTGTTAGAAGTCCTGTCTTAATAATTTAATAATGATTTAAAATTTTTGTTTTCTAATTTTTTAATAAAAAAATATTTTCTCCTAAAAAATAAATAAGAATAAATGTAAAGAGATATTTTATCTCCATAAAAGATATTTTTAAAAAATTATAAATATTTACTAAAATTTAATTTTTATCTTAATAGTTATTTGCAATTAAAAATATAATTAATTTAATGAAATAAAGTATATAAAGTTAACCTGAAATAAGATTTTAAAATAACTTTAAAGAGGGACTTGATAAGGAAGAAAATAATTAAAAAAAATTCTTTTATTATCATAATACATAGATTTAATTCTTTTATTTAAATTAGTAGTATTTTATTTAATAATTATATATAATAAAATAATTTTTTATAACCATTAATCAGAATATATTAATATAACTTGACACAAAAAAAAATCAGAATATAACTTTATCCAACTTTAATATTAGTGCAATAGAAATAATTATCCATTTCATGAAATAAATGTTTAATACACTTCAATGTCTTAAAAATCAATTGGCATCGAGTTTTCAAATTAAAAAAATTAAAATTAAAAAATTTCAATATGATCTATCAAAATAAACAAGTGCAGTATAGAAAATAGGTAAGTAAGATATTTGATTTAATGTTTATTGTGAAATAATAATATACTAACCTAGCTGATTGACGGTCCTAATAAGGCAGTTAAGTTTAATAAGTTTCCAATAAATACCATCTAATTTCTAATAACACTAAACAACTTTAATTACTTTATTATTATGGGTTTGTTAACACAATCATGCTATTTGAACAAGTGAATCGATCAATCAAGTGGTTAACCAAGTAAACTTGCAATAATAACATCATTCTCATAAAAAAGAGCGTGATACACTCGCTATTCCCAATCATAGCACCAGCGCTTTCGTCGTCTTCTTCCTCCTCTGTCATCATCTTCTTCTTCTTCCTCCTCCTTCGTCGTCGATATCTTCTTCCTCCTCCTTCGTCGTAGTCGTCATCATCTTCTTCTTAATTAATGCTTCTTAGTTTTTTCTCTTACATTTTCCAAGAAACATCAACTTTCATATTAAGAATACAGTTTCTGAATACAACCTTAGCAATAATTATTTTACCTATACTTCTCATACCTCAAATTCCATTTATTGGAAACTTTTCTATTAGTAATTCAATAGATCTATAATTTTCATCAATTCTAAGATGATCTTTGAATTCAATAAGATACTTATATTCTATTTTTCTCAAAACAACTAAACTAAAGAATTCATATAAATTCAAAAATGTATTGAAATAAAAAAACAAGAATGCATAGAAATAAAATCTTCTTCAGGGTACTTACATTTTATTTTTCTCAAAACAACCAAACTAAAGAATTCATGTAAATTCAAAACTGCATTGAAATAAAAAATAATAATGCATAGAAATAAAATCTTTTTCTTCTTCTCCTTTTCCTTCTCCTTCTTCTCTGAAAGGCCCAAATCCACTACGGACTCCTCCTCCTCCTCCTCCTCCTCTTGGCCCAAGTCCACTACGGATACGCTAGACAACGCTCTCCTCACGAGGAAGCAAGAGACCTATCAAACGGCCCAATCATCTACGAATCTAAAAGCGGCTCATGTTCTTACTCGTCAAATCCACACAAAATTAGGATAATATCTAGATCTATCTTGTACGGATTTAATCCCAAAATAATAGGGATTACAACGGTTATATAAAAAGGAAGTCGGCGAATCCTTATTGGTTCACTACCTACCTTGCACATAAATCTTCAGCCTTTTATGCTGACACGTCCGATTACATCGAGAGTCCTAAACTCTTAAAGGTACATTCTGTACACTTTACAATCATGTTATTCCGAGTATAGTATAAATCACTTGTGATTAAACTTTATATGGATGTATCTTTATGTCAAAAGGAACTACATACACACAAATATATATAGTTCTGAAACATTATTGAAGAAAAACAAGTAGTTGATTAATCTGATTTCTCAACTTTTATTTGTACGTTTGAGAAAATATGAAATTAAAGCCAATGTCTAGCTATGAGAGCCATTACAATCTTTGTCATGAATGCATTCACATACTTCATCAATTCCTTTTATCGCACAGTGTCCACGTCCACCATCATAGCGACCAGCACATACAAGTCTACAGTGTGGTTCTTCACAGTGAATAAGGTACAGATCATTTGAACATGCTCCTTCTACGTTTGCCATTGAAACTACAAAAATCACACACACAATAAAGAAATTAATGATAATTCAATTTTGAAAACTTTCTTCACAGTTATACATAAGTAATAATATATATGCTTAAAATATATTGTACCAGACATAATAATAATAACAAGGGCGAAAATTCCAGCATAAGAAATCTTAGCCATGATTCAACTACTGCAATCGGAATTATAAGAAACAAATGTTGTTTTGGATGAAAAAGAGAAAAATGATATTACAAATAAAGGATAATTTGGGTTTTGTGGATGCTAAATTGTGATACGAATAGGTATCACCATCATCACTATATATAGATAGTAATAGGCTAGTCTATAACCCATGACTGCGTTTTTCCTCCTTGTAATTCCAATTTATTCCTTAGAATATTGCTTAATTTGTTGATGGACACATGTACTAATTAAATGTGAGTATTAATAACCACATCATTATTATTTATTGAGTAATTACTTCTTCAAAAATGTATGCGTAACATCTCCAATGAACTAATTTAGAGTATCAATTTTGGTATTTTCGAAAAATGAATTGATTTGATTGATGAAATGAAATCGCGAGTTGAGATCGTATCATCACCTTCAACAAAACCCTTATTCAATTTGACAGCGGCGACTTCTTTTTATCTCGCCGGCGTCGGCGTTAGTGTCTTCTTCCTCTTTTCCTTACTGATATTTTTATTAGTTTTAAGTTTGGATAATTAGTTTAATCAATTTTTGATGATCAGTTTTATTAGTTTTAGTTTATTGAATGGTCAGGTTTTGTAATTTTGGACGATTAGTTTTAGTACTTATGAATAATCAGATTTATGATTTTGGATAATCAATATTTGTTGGTTGATTATTGACTAATATTGTGTTGCTTACCTATTACTATTGTTATTTCTATCCATTAATAATATTTATCATTTTTCATAGACTTTTATTCTCTTAAAATATTTGACTACCTTATTACATTTCATTTATCTTGATATATATATAATCAACAATTCTACGGATCAACAACATTAGAAAGCCCTAGGTAGTCAATGATTAAGTTATTATTCAAAATTAAAAAAATTTATCATCCGAAATTGAAAAATATTATCATCCAAACAGAATAAAAGTGGTCACTCACAAAATATATAAGTTATTAATGTATTTATTTACCATCATCTTCAAATGCATTGACTTCCAAATATACTGTTCCCAAAACTTTCTCTTATATGATTTCTAAGTTAACATTTAGATTGGTTTCCAAAACTAACTTGCAAATTAAATTATTCTTTGAACTTCTAATTTTCTCAATTTAATTCCCAAAATTTAAACATGTAACTTAGGATATTTTTCATTTGCAGCACTCTAGTGTGACATGCTAACGTAAAATGTCAATGACATACGGCAGAATATAGTTTATCCATGTGTTGTAATATAATTTATCCATGCGTCACTGACATATGATATATTATCATTGCAAATAATTTAATTTAGTCTATGAAGTTTGCTCAACTGCTCAATTTAATCTCTAAAATTAAAAATCATGAATCAAATAGGCCCCTAACCAATAATCTTTCTCCTATAAATTTCATAAATTTAAAATTCTTAATATTTTTAAATATATAATTTTTTTTTAAAATACTAATATCACTTCTAAATTTTTAAAATCTAACAAAAATATCTATATTTTTATTGACACAAAAAATACTCTAATAAAGAAAATAATTTATTTATGATTTTTTTTAATCAAATATAGTTGTATTTTATTTCACTGAATAGAAAAATGAACATATGAGTTAGATCCAACTTGGACAACTAAAGCAAGAGAAAGTGGAATAATCTCCACAAAAATTAAAGATATAAATATTAAATAAACATAGAGAGAAATATACTAAGAAAGAAGAAGGTTAAGAAAGGTAGTATCTTTGAAACTCAAGGTTGATCTCGAAAACGGAGACAAAAATCATTTGGAAAAGATGCTGCTTCGAAGATGTGTTGGCGCACCTAGAAACTATTTATCAAAACCACAAGAACTCAATTTATATTCCACCATCGACATCAATTGTTGGTTTCACAGATAAAACCATTTGGATGAGGAGGATATATAGAGATCCCTTTCAGTTTATGAAATGTCAGAGGTCTCCTCAAACCTTGACAATTCCGGCAAAATAGTCTCATGTCTTCTTGGGCATCAATTAACGGAGGGCGTCCTCTAAATTGAGAGAGAATCATTACAGAAAAACTATTAGGTTGACTCCAAATTATCTTAAAATCAGCCTCTATTGTCCGAAAAGAAACAGATTTATCGACCAAGAGTCTTCTCTAATAAGCTTATTCACACAAGCATTCATTCCTTCTCTAATATTTTCTTCTTAGAGATATTCAATTAAAAAGCCACAAATCATTGACTGCTGTGTACTATAAATGAGTAGAAACTCTAATAAAGTACGAGAAGAATCATATTAAGGCACAAGAAAAAATTCTAACAAGGTACTAAAAGAACCCGATTATGGCATAAGAGAAACCTAACGATGCATAAAAGAATATCATAATAAAGTACTAAAGCACAAAATAAAATTCTAGCGGAACACAAATAATTTATCTATGATCAAAACTCATTTTTAGTACAATGAGTGAGATGCTAATTAACTTACAAATGATTAAGAAATTTTTAATTTCTTGAAAAAATTAAGAACATTTAAGAACTTCTTTCAATTAATTCAATTATATTGTTAAAAACTTCTAGGGTGTATACCCTCAACAAATTTTAATACTTCTTGATATATATATACTTACCCAAAATTACTACCAAATATAATCAATTCATTATGATTAAAAAAATAGAAAAAAATATCAAAACTACTCACGAAAAGATTCATGCACCCATAAACATATCCATGAAAGAAAGAAATTAGTTTTCTTTCCGTAAAAGACGAGCTCTGTTTGACAAAACTATCAAAAAATCATTATCAGCCATTGACGTTTAGGTTGTTTTGAGTGATGTTTTGGATAGTTTTGTCAAATGAAGTCTATCTTTCATGGGTAGAAAACTTGTTTTCTTCTTTCATGGATAATTTTGTCACCGCAGAATTTTTCGTGTGTAGTTTTCACTACTACATTGCAGCTCTGTACCGACGGCTATTACCAACGGCCGAGGACCAATGTCGGTATAAATAACATAGCCGTCGGCTCAATTATGGCTAAACTTGGGGAAAAAGTGGCGCTACCTACCGACGGCTAATATATAAAATTATTTTGCGCCAAACGGCGCCACGACGGCTGAATAATAGTGACGGCTCAGCCGTCGTCAGAAGTGGTGGTGTTGTGGCTATTAGCGACGGCTAAGCCGTCGGTAATAATAGCGACGGCTTAGCCGTCGGTAAATATTATGGTCTGAATTCAAATTTTTCCGCCACGCTAATATTACCGACCGCCTATTTGGATTAATGAAACGCCGCGTTTCGCAGGCGTCGGTGATAATATGACCGATGGCTAAGCCGTCCGTAATAATAAAACAGATTACAAAAACGCGTCGTCCCTTCTTCTTCCCCATTGTTGCGCAGCAGCTCCTTCTTCCCTCTCTCTCTCGTGGAAACCGCCGCCACCACCACTTCCAGCCTCATTTTCTCCCACCTCAGACCTCCATTCGCAGTTCCGTCTCCGCCATTGTGTTCGTGGTAAGTTTCTCTTCAATTTAATCGGTTTAGTTTTTTTTTTTGGTTCAGTTTTTTCGTTGATGTTGTATACCCCTATTTTTGGAGCATTATGGGTTTGGCCAATGTTGTAATGTTGCTGAATTTCAGGGATAAAGGTTCATTACTGCCGCTGTTGCTGCTACCGTGGTGGGTGTGGATCGTCCGTTGTTGTGCAGTTTTGGCGTTGC
>JASCZI010211709.1:53188-63912 GCA_036250425.1 Stylosanthes scabra | reverse complement strand
ATATATATATATATATATATATATATATATATGTGGCTTTAGTGATTTTAGCAAAAAACATCGATCTATAAGGCTGTGTTAATGGACACGGTAGTACATGTGTGTTGTTTGTTTGTTGAGACACAATTTTATGAAATACACAGTTATACACAAACACCCATTAAATATATGTATTTTGTCTACCATCAAATGTAGAGATACAAATTTTAGAGTTGAGATATTGATTTTTTTACAATTTTATCCCTCCAATCATTTTATAATTCCAATCTTACTCCTTTTTCAACCTCTAGCCACACAATTTCTTCCCCTCCCTCTTCCTCTACTATTACCCTCTTCCTCCATTGTTTCTCCTTCTTCCGCTTCTGTCAGTGCCACCGCTGCCTCATCCAGATCTGGCACCTACCGCTTCCGCCGTTCACTCCCTCTCTTCCTCGCTTCGTCCAGATCTGTGCCTGCTGCCACCTCTAATGCGTCTCTTCTTTTCTCTTCGTCTTCCCCCTCTCACTCTTCTCATTTCACCTAGATCTGTTGCCTCCACCTTTACCTCTCTTCGTGCCACTAGTCGCTTCCTTTTTCCCTTTTTTCCTCTTCACGGCAGAGACGATGCTGTTTACGTACGTTGCACAACTCCCAGCGCCGCCTCTCTGTCTCTTTCTCTTCGTGGCGGATGACAGTCATTTTTGCGTCTCCTCAGTGACACTTGTATCCCTCTCCTCTTCCTAACATTGCCTATTATCATCGCAAGCTCTATTTTCTTCTCTTCCCGTTCTCAAATCTCTTTGAATTTTTTTTAAAAATGTAACATTGATTATTAATAAAGTTTTCGTTGATGGTTGACGTTGAAATATTGGAGGTGGTAATGGTGGAAAGTGTTGATTTTGATCGGTGGAAGTGGTGGCTGGTGGTGGTGGTAGTGGTGGTGGTGAGTGGTTTTGGTTAGGAGTAAAATTGACTTCTGAAATTGGCATTAGTGTCTTGTGCATGTGTACCAAACATGTTTTATAATTTGTGTGTATTTGTGTTCATGTGCCTTTGTGTTTCTGTATTTGTGTCTTTGTTAATTTGGGATAGGGATGTCAAACGGGCCGGCCTGCCCTGTCCCGCCCTGCCCCGCCAAAAGTCCGCCCCGTCAAAAGCCTGTCCCGCCCCGTCTAGTGAGGCGGTCCTAAAATTCCACCCCGCCCCGCCTAATGGCGGGCTGGCGGGCTTGGCCCGCCAAACTTGTAATTTTTTATTTTTAAATAAAAATAATTAAATTCATTAAAAATATATATAATTTCAAAAATATATCAAAAAATTTTAATTTTTAATTAATATTATTAAAAACATCTAATTAAATATTAATTTCTTAATATAATTTTACAAATATTTCAATAACTTATAATATTTTTACTAATTAACTAATTATTTACTTTTTTTAAAAGTAGCGATAAAAAGAGGCCCGACGCGCTAGTCCGCCCCGCCCCGCCGAAGCCCGCCAAAGCCCGCGGCCTAAACGGGGCGGGTTAGGCGGGTTTTCTTATTTTGGCGGTTTTGAAATTCTAGCCCGGCCCGCCTTTTTTGGCGGGTTAAGCGAGCCGGCCGGGCGATTTTCGGCCGTTTGACACCCCTAATTTGGGACACTAACCAAACGGAACCTAAGAAACCAAAAAAAAAAAAATAGAGATGTAACAAATTTGATTACACAATAACTAAAAATATATATTACCCATATTTTTTCCTTTTTTTTTAAAAAGATAAACTCTCCTAGTTAGAATAAAACTGATAAATAATTTTTTAAAAACCAAAACAATTTCGTTTTAGTTTAATTTCCAGTGTTAGATACAAAGTTCACTAAAAGTAGCCAGCATACAACATAAAAAGTTCACCAAAATTGGTATTAATTAAGTTGCACAAGCTAGACTATTTATTTATCGATATTGAGAGTAATATTAGAGTTAGTTAGTCTTAAGTACTTGATTAGTTAGTTATACAATAGAGATAGTTTATTACAACTGTTTCAGTTACATTTCTTGATCTTCTTGTGATTATATCATTCCTTCATCTACACTATAAATACCACAGTTGTAATCTGTTTTCATTAATGATGAAAATTCAGTTTACCATTCTCTAATGTCAATATGATATCTAGAGCTGGTTAACCTTTTTCATTGATTTTTTTTCTTTTCTTTCTCTTTCTTTCTCGAAGAAAGATCCTCTTCACACTCGTCTTCTTCATCTCTCTCTTACTTTCCCAATTCTTTCCTCAACACATCTATCTTCAACCCTAATCTTCTCATCAATCTCATAGCAACCATGGCCCTTCTTCTCATAGATTCAACGAACACATTCAAATCAGGACTTGTTCCTTTAACGGACAAGCTTGATGACAAGAATTATAGCACCTGGAGATTCCAAGTATGGCTCACCATTCGGACTCTTGAGCTGGAAAATCATCTTGATCCGGCGAAGTTTCCGTCACCTGATGATTCCTCTGCTTCCGATGACGCAGCTGAATCAGCCGTTCAGAATCCACCGACGGCAGGCGCGACACCAACACCAACACCTACAGGAACGCCTGCAAAAGAAAAGGGTTCTGCTTATCGCACCTAGCGCAAGCATGATCTTGCTCTACAAACGTGGCTCGCGGCATCAATCACAAAACCATTTCAGAATAAGATTCTGCATTGTGCTAGCTTCTTCGAGGCTTGGACTATCATTCAGGATATCTTCTCGGCAACATCAAAAACTAGGGTTCAGAGTCTAAAATCTCAATTGCGAGGAATCAAGAAGACAAGCATGATTGATGATCATATTCAGGTAATATAGGATGGTTTAACTGAAGAGTAGCATGGGTTCAATGCATCCATCATGGCACAATTTGGGATATTTACAGTTTCAGAGGCTGAGTCCTTCCTTCAGGCATATGATAATATGCTCAATCGAAGCAAAAACCTTGGGCAATCTGTCCCAGTAGCAAACCTCACACAAGCAGAGACTTTCAACTACACACCAAGAGGTGGAGGACGACGAGGACGTGGAACTGGCCGATTTCAACGAGGGGGAAGAAACTTCTGGCAACAGAACATGACATTTTGTCAAATTTGTGGAAGAGCAGGACATGCAGCCTACAATTGTTACTATCGATTTGATCAAGGTTATGCTCCAGCCTCCAATAATTAGAACTCTTCCTCTCAAATTCCATTTGCAAACTCCACACCACCACCACCATCTTCGAGTTTCCATCAACCCAAGGTATATGTGACAGTACCACCTTCCCAAACAAATGACACAGCATGGTATCCAGACAGTGGAGCAAGCCATCATGTGACATCTGATCCTGGTAACTTCATCAGCACTCAAGCACCAACACAATCCATGAATCAGCTCCTTGTAGGTAATGGTACAGGTATACCAATTCTTAACACTGGTTATAGTCAATTACATGATAAATCACATAACATTAGGTATCATTTGAATAATCTTTTGTATGCACCACAAATTTCTCAAAATTTAATTAGTGTTTCCAAATTTGCTGCTGATAACAAAGTATTTTTTGAATTTTGGCCTCAATATTGTATTATTCGTGACCAGGTTACACGCAGCCTCCTCCTACAGGGCACAACTAAAGTGGGAATATATGTGTTTGACAATCTATGTGTTTCTGATTTGAATTCTGATAGGAATTATGCACCTAGTTCTTTATCTCATAGGGTAGAAAAAGAATTTGTTTCTTGTAAACATCTTTCACATAAAGAACTAGATTCTAATAGTATACCTGATCCTTGTATTACTGTTGATTGTGATATAAATAAAAGTGCATCTTTCTTGAATAGCTCTAATTCTGATATGTCACCTTTATTTACTGCTATTGAAAATTCTGCACAGCCCAAAACTTTACAAGTTACTAAGAAAGATCAAACATTAGAGTTATGGCACAAAAGATTGGGACATGCTAATATACAAAATGTGTTGAGAGTACTTAAAACATGTGGTGTTTCTGTTCTTGAAAAGACTTTACCTAATGTTTGTGAAACATGTGGTGTTTCTGTTCTTGAAAAGACTTTACCTAATGTTTGTGAATCCTGTTCAGTAAGTAAAATCCATGATTTGCCTTTTCATGATTCCAATACTGTGTACAATAAACCATCAGAGTTAGTTTTTATTGACCTTTGGGGACTTGCTGCAGTAACTTCTAGATCATCATATAGATACTATATAGCCTTTGTTGATGCTTATAGTCGTTATACTTGTTTGTATCTACTAGAAAATAAATCACAAAGTTTAGAGGCTTTCAAAAACTATAAACTTTATATTGAAAAACAAACTGGACAGCAGCTTAAAACTATTCAAACTGATCATGGTATGGAGTTTTTGTCAAAATCTTTTACTAATTTTTTGAATACTGAAGGTATTAAGCATAGGTTATCATGCCCATATACACACCAATAGCAGGGTAATGTAGAAAGAAGGCATAGAAGTATTATAGAAATAGCCTTATCCTTACTTTCAATAGCTAATATACCTATGAATTTTTGGGAAGATGCAATCATTACTGCCACATATATTTTGAATAGGTTACCTACTGCAGTGTTAGATTTTAAGTCTCCATTTGAGAAATTATATGGAAGAAGGCCAAATTATGCAACATTTAAGGTCTTTGGGTGTCTTTGCTTCCTTTACTTAAGGCCTTATAATAAGCATAAACTTGAATTTAGGTCTCAGAAATGCTTATTTTTAGGATATGATAACAATTATCAGGATTACAAGTGTTTGACTAAGGATGGAAAACTTTACTTATCTAGGAGTCTTATCTTTGATGAAACTATTTATCCATATAATGATTTATTTTCAGCAACGAATTCTGACAACAATACTCATATTAACTTGCTTGAAATGCTTATTTTTAGGATATGATAACAATTATCAGGACTACAAGTGTTTGACTAAGGATGGAAAAGTTTACTTATCTAAGAGTCTTATCTTTGATGAAACTATTTATCCATATAATGATTTATTTTCAGCAACGAATTCTGACGACAATACTCATATTAACTTGCTTAATTCTGGCATTTCTACATTTATTCCTCTGCATACATCTAATACATCAGAATTATCACACTCATCAACACTATCATGTAATGATAATAGTGAAACTGATCATACTTGTTCATCTCTTAACATTTCTAATTCTGATACACAGCATCCTGTTGAAACAAATGACGATCAAAATCCTCAATCTTCAAATCAGCATCTAATTCCAATTAGTGGAATTGAGATTTGCTTACCAGCTCCTACATCCACCACTTCTAACACAAACACTCATAACATGATAACAAGATCCAAGGCTAAGGCTATTAATCCTAAAGCCTTACACATAGTAAGTTCTGACCTAACTCAGGAATTACCAAAAACCGTGGCATAAGCTATGAGTTGCCCACATTGGAAAGCAGCAATAGATGCTGAATTCCAAGCCTTACAACAATGCAAAACCTGGGAATTAGTCCTTGCACCTCCCACAACCACAGTTATAGGCAATAAGTGGGTATTTGCAATAAAAAGAAATAGCAAGGGTGAAATACTTAGATATAAGGCTAGGTTGGTTGGAAAAGGCTTTCAACAGATTGAGAGTATAAACTATGAGGAAATTTACAGCCCTATGATACGACTATCTACAATAAGAATTGTTCTAACAGTTGCCTTGACTCAAGGTTGGATTCTTAGGCAATTGGATTTTAATAATGCCTTCTTAAATGGCACATTACATGAACAGATACTAATGCAGCAGCCAGAAGGATATCAGAATGGAAATCCAAGCATGATTTGTAAGTTACATAAAGCATTGTATGGTCTGAAACAAGCCCCTCGTGCCTGGTTTTAACATTAAAAGCAACTCTGGCTAAATTTGGTTTTCACAATCTGCAATCAGATACTTCCTTATTTGTTAGGCACACACAACACTTAGTTATCTACTTGCTTTCATATGTTGATGATATTGTAGTGACTGGTAATAATGCTGCAGAAATGGATACTTTAATTACTAATCTAAATGCTACTTTTCCACTAAAGGACTTAGGTCCATTGAATTATTTTCTGAGTTTAGAAATACAGCATATGCAGGATAGAAAGGTACATGTTTCTCAAAAGAAATATGCCAAAGAGATCTTACAAAGAGTTGGTATGCAAGATGCTCATCCAATGCCAACACCAATGGTGTCAAGTGTTAAATTATTTCAGCAGGATTCAGAACCATGCAGTGATCCGAAACTGTATAGATCAATAGTAGGGGCATTACAATACTTAACAAATACAAGATCGGACTTAGCATATTCGGTGAATAAAGTGTCTCAGTTCATGTACAATCCTACATTAAATCACTGGAAGGCAGTAAAGAGAATCCTCCGCTATGTTGCAAGTACAATTAGTCAAGGATTATTATTTACAAAAAGTACTGATTATCGTCTTATTGCCTATGCAGATGCAGAATGGGGAGCAGACCTGGATGACCGCAAGTCCACCACAGGGTACTGCATCTACCTAGGGAGCAATCTGATCACTTGGAAGTGCCAGAAATAGACTAAGTTAAGCCGCAGCACCACTGAAGCAGAGTATAGAGCTGTTGCTTCAGCTCAAACAGAAATTATGGCAGTCCAAAAGCTCCTAGAAGAATTGAAGATCTCACAGAAGATACCACCTATCATCTATTGTGACAATCAATCAACTTGCTAACTAACCATCAATCCGGTTTGCCACACCAGGTGTAAACACATGGAAATGGATCTCTATTTCCTTCGAGAGATGGTCAACAATAAACAGCTCTATGTTCTTCATGTTCCCTCACAAGACCAGATTGCAGATACATTCACAAAACCGCTATCCCTGAAACTGTTTCTGAAGTTTATTTGCAAACTTTGGCTATGTTGATACCTTGCCTATGTTTGAGGGGGAATATTGAGAGTAATATTAGAGTTAGTTAGTCTTAACTACTTGATTAGTTAGTTATACAATAGAGATAGTTTGTTACAACTGTTTCAGTTACATTTCTTGATCTTCTTGTGATTATATCATTCCTTCATGTACACTATAAATACCTCAGTTGTAATCTGTTTTCATTAATGATGAATATTTAGTTTACCATTCTCTAATGTCAATAATCGAAAATATATTGGGAAAGAGGTTTAAATTCAAAACTTCTATTAACAAAAATAGATAAATGTCATTTGAATTACAACTCATTAGCCACAAGCTAAACTATTGCGTTACCATAAAAGCAGTGGACAAGAAATTCATATATATCCATAATAATTTATCTTCTATTATTTGAATATAATCCATCATCCTTCAACATGGTAATTAAACTCCAAGTGTGCTAGCTACTGAAAAGAGAGAAAAAAGGAGGGATTGTTTCTTTTCGTTGTTGAAAAGCTCCAAGTTGGTAGAGAGAAGGATCATGTTTAATGGGCTGAAGGCAAATTTATAAACAAAAAATCTAAGAAGAAACATCACGCTAAGAATTTAAGATGTCTTATCAATTGATTCTTAAAAAGAATCAGTACTCCAAAAAAAAAACACATGTTTTTTTCACTTCCTTTCTCTTTAAATTTTTTTTATTTTCGAAAAAAATCCAAGGCCGAATAAGCGCACAAGAATTAAATAGGGTGTTATCTTTACTTAAGTATCTGTATGGGTGGTATTATTATTATTTTTTATTTTGAGAAAGTCTTGAGAGCTAATATTAAGGAGACAATAAGAAACCAATAAATATAATTAGTAAAATAAGAGGTAATAAAAGAGAAAAAAAAAAGAAGAAAAAATAATATTAATTTCTTATTATCTTCCTAATATTGACTATTAGACTTTCTCTTTACATTCATGTGTTTGAATAATTTGTAGTATATTATTATTATAATGCTAAACTTATTGGGACTTATATTCATGTAACCCAAAAACATTACGAGATAAAATAGTTCCCCCAAAACGCGGGTGGATTGAAGTAATCCAATTTTCTTTCTTCTCAAGGAACAAATCACTCAGCAGTATGGATCTACACGAAATAAGCTGGGTCTCCCTAATAAGATCCGGCCCAAAATGTACAATGAGCCTAATTTTTAGACCTTAACTTCATTCTAAACAGAATACCAAAAAAAAAAAAACTTCATTCTAAACCTGATAAATCTCTTTAATTTTGAGTCGGATGAAAATCGAATATTTTTCAATAATCAAATTTCAAAAATAAAAGTATAATAACTAATCACATGATAATATCATAAATATTTAAGTCTCTCACAAATAAAACATAATATAATTTTAACATAATAAAATACAATATTTTATATTAAAATATAATTTTAACTGTTAAGTGTAACTTAAATTCTTAAATAAATACAACTTTTAAATAACATAATTAGGTCAAATAAACTTAAAAAATGAATAGAGCGAATTTTAAACCGAGGGTGAACTAAATGAATAAAAATTATGTAATCACGTAATTATATTTTATTTTTTATTAATTTATTTTATATATATATCATCTAGTTGGGATTGGGTGACTCGAGTCTAAGTTCAGTGCCGGTTTCGTATGCCGGTTTTGTATTTTTACCAGGTTGATTTTATTAGCTTCAACTCTAACTCGAACTGCATTAAAATCGAGAAAAAAGTAACTATAACTCAAATTTCATTGGATCCGAAACTTAGACTGGTCCGAGCTATGTCGTAAAATTTGAAATAAATGAAATCATCATTATTCACCAATATTCAAAAAAGTAAATACAAATAAGTGAATAATGGAATTGTTCTAATAGCCTTTGTTTACATAATATATAGAACATATAACACAGAGGATTATTTTTAAAATCAAATCAATAACAAGAGATAACTGCATGATAAGATATACCACAAACAAATCTTTTACCTAATAATAAGGAAGTAAGTAAAAAAGTAATTAAAAGCTAATATTTATTATCTACAAAAACAAGGAGAAGTAGACAATAATTAGGATTATTAAACAATAATAATTTTAAAAAAACTAAAAGAAAAAGTAAAGCTATATTTCTAACTATCCACACCAAACGTAGAACTTTTCCAACTGCTACTACACATGCTAAACTGATCGGAATTAGTCATCGACGACGACGGTGCAACGCCGCTGCCGCACTTTGCCACCGTCCTCACACTCTCTATCAACGCCTCCGTCCTCGAATCTTGCGAAAGAATCTCCGAGAGCTTCTCGGGGCATATTACAAGCTTCACCTTCCACACACCCGTGTTGTTGTACCTAGGAAGAACCTCATGAGGTTCCCACCACATGTTCTTGTTATTGTTAGAGCTAGGGTTTGTGTTTTTTTCACACGTGGACATTCTATAAGGTGTGATGTTGGAATTGATGGTTTCGGTTATTGGTATTCTTTTGCTCGACGAAGATGATAATGTTGGATTTAGAGGTAGGAGGTAGTAGGTTTCGCCACCCTGGAGTTCCTCGCTGCCTGATAGAGATTTTGATACCATGTCATGACGTCTGCGAAAGATGCCGTGGCCGGGAAACTCGTTGGTTATGCATTCAACTGTGATGGGAGAGTATAGCTCCATGATTCCACCATTGGAGGTGACTACTTTCACCATCATGTCCTCCAATACACCATTTTGCAACCCTTTGAACACACAATTCCCCATTGTTTTCTTTCTTTTTTGAGAAGATTAATTTTTGTGTGATGGATATTGTTGATGTATGTGTGATCTTATAGTAAGAGGTTTAATTTTGATTAAATAAAGGGTTTGGAATATGGTGAGGGAGGGAAGGAATTGATGAACTATTGAAGGAGGTTTCTTGAGGGGTTCATTCTTTCTTGATGGTTTGACTAACCGACACAAAAAGGGATCAAATACTTTTCTTCTTTGTGATCATTGATCAAGAATTAGATTACTTATATGAATGAAGGAAATGGGTGTATATAGTTTGCTTTTATAGTGGGGTGGCCCCACTTGCATCATTAAGAAAGTAATTTATGATAATTGTTTCTTTAACACCATTGTTTAGGAGTTAATTAATTATACGTTCTTGAATGAATAATTCTAGACGTACATCTATTTTTTCCAACCAAGTCAATCAAGTTGTTATTATTTATGTGTTTTCACTAAAAACGAACAGAAATTTATATGTATAACGAATATGTTTTTATAGTTGACATGAACATGTTTTAAAACTTATTCATTTGCTTTTAAATTTTCTGTTCGTTTTAGTAGTAATATTCTGTTTATGTGCGTGAGTTGAGAGTGTACAAAATTCGCTTGGTTTGACTTGGTTGTGTGTACGTGTAGCATAATTGTTCTTGAATATTATTGATGTGAAATAACTAAGATTTTTTAGATATGATTTTGATACATTTTTCTTAGATATTATATGATAAAGTATTATATATTTAATTTAATTCTAAGATAAGTGTACTTTTTAAATTTTTAAATAATTTTATTAATATAATACAATGTTATCTAAAAAATAATATAATAATGTCTGAATATTAATAGCTCCAAAGATATATATCTTTTTAAATGATTTAGGACTGAAAAAACGCGCTATTGTATGTTATATATTTATAACTAATATATAATTATTTTGTTAAGCTATTATTGTGTTCATTTTGATTATATTCTTAGCATCTCTAATAGTAAGGAGCTGGGACATAAATAAAATATTTGAGAGCACCTTTTTTCTTGATTGGGAGAATCTTAGCATTTGTCTTATAGCATGC
>JASCZI010211709.1:40629-51210 GCA_036250425.1 Stylosanthes scabra | reverse complement strand
TTGGAGGTTACTTTTATAGAATGAAGGAGCAAAACAAAGATTTCTTTTATGAAATTGCACTTGATGGTGATAATAGGATAAAGAACGTGTTCTGGGCTGATGCAAGAAACATGGCTGCGTTTGAATATTTTGGAGATGTTGTCTCGTTCGACACAACGTACAATAAAAACAGGTGTGAAGCATTTTTTCATTTTTCCGTTTCTGTTTTTACTTATAGTTCTGTTTCTGTTTTTTACTTTATAGTCACGTTTCAGTTTTTCACTTATAGTTCCGTTTCTGTTTTACTTATAGTTTCGTTTCTCTTTTTCATTTTCATACTAATTAAGCATTATGTTGTCATGTAAAAACAGATACGATCTTCCTTTTTCTTCTTTTGTTGGTGTGAATCATTATGGCCACTCCATACTCCTTGGATGTGCTGTAATGAAGAATGAGGACATAGACTCCTTCAAATGGCTTTTCGGGTGTTGGCTTCGTATTATGGGAGGGAAGGCACCAAAAGGTATCATTACGAACCAATCTCCTTCGATGCCAATCGCGATTCAACACTGTATGCCAACAACCATGCATAGGTGGTGCATTTGGCATATCATGAAGAAGGTTCCGCAAAAATTGAACGGATTCAAGGGCCACGTTGACATCGAACAAGAGATGAGTCAGATCGTGTGGTCATCTATGTCATCAGATATCTTTGAAAGAGACAGGAAAGCCTTTATAATAAAGTATAGGCTGAGTGGGAATAAGTGGCTGTCAGGTATTGTTTTCCGTTTCTGTTTTTACTATCATTTCCGTTTCTGTTTTTATATCTGACTCGAATTTGTGATATATTTTGTTAGAGCTATATGAGGATCGTTTTTATGGGTTCCTGTGTATCTTGATGTCAACTTCTAGGCTGGGATGAGGAGTACACAGAGGAGTGAGAGCATGCATACTTTTTTTAACAAATTCATTACTCGGAGGAGTTCCTTGATCCAACTTGCGAAGAAATACGACAATTGCCTAGGAGATAAAGAACAGAAAGAGAGGGAAGCTGATGCTCGAGATTCACATGCCATCATTCCTTGTGCAACCAATTCAGCAATTGAGGCCCAATTTCAGGATGTTTACACGCACTCAAAATTTAGGGAATTGCAAGTACAATTTAGAGGGAGGATTAATTGCATTGCAACGCTTACGAAGCGTGATTTACGGACTGGAGTCGTCGTTTATGATGTCAAGGAAGATGTTTCAAGCAAAAAGAGCTACTGTTTTGAAGTTATATATGATCCAACAATGCTGGAGATTAATTGCAAATGCTTACTATTTGAGTCAAGAGGCATAGTTTGTCGTCATTCGTTGATGGTGCTGGGTCATGAGAGAGTTGAGATGATTTCACCAATCTATATTCTTCAACATTGGAGTAAAAATGGCATTGTAAACAGGAGGCATACAAGTATCAGGAGTAGCTATGATGCACCAGTATTGGGGCAAAGGACAATGAGATACAATGGCATGATAGCTAGATCGTTTATATCTGCAGAAGAGGCATCAGAATTCGAAGTTTTGACTGCTAAGTACCATGCTGGAATGGATAAGTTGGATGCTGAGATGAAAGATTTTAAAGCAAAACTAAGAGAAAACCCGTCCATTGTACTTGAAGATGGCTCATTGAGTGACATTAATGACTTGCAAAGCCCACCTCACGTTAGATCAAGAGGACGTCCAAAGAAACGACTGGGTTCAATCACAGAGAAAAAAATAGTAAGTGCAACAAGTAGGAAGAAAAGGAAAGTTTGATGTTTTTTTACTCTAGATTTGTTACTATTCCGTTTCCATTTCTTGTGTCATTTCCGTTTCTGATTTAAATAAAAGATACAGTGTTCTTTTGGCGCCTCATGTCATTTTCCGTTTCTATTCTTGTCTGTCATTTTCGTTTCTATTTTTTTGTCAATTCCGTTTCTGTTTTTTATTAAAACATATAACTTATCACT
Source organism: Stylosanthes scabra (assembly GCA_036250425.1). Taxonomy (NCBI): domain Eukaryota; kingdom Viridiplantae; phylum Streptophyta; class Magnoliopsida; order Fabales; family Fabaceae; genus Stylosanthes; species Stylosanthes scabra. The sequence goes on along the minus strand of JASCZI010211709.1, from coordinate 49,240 downwards.
AAACGGACAAGTTAACCACTTAACAAAGAAGAATCAAGAGAAGAAACCATTAATATTTGGAATTGAAAAACAGACACAGGTTCATAACAAAATCAGAAACGAGTTTAAACATCCAAACACAAGATACCAATGTATAACAAAGTGTTCAAGCAACTAACTAATCTATTACAAAGTGTTCACTAATGTTTCTTTTCCAATTCAGCAATTGAAGGATTAAGAAAGGGGCTTTTCAGTGCCACAGATGGCTTAGGTTGGCCTCCTAATTTTGTTCTCCCTTTCGTGATTGCCTCCCGTGTCATAGTCCTTGATTGGTTCATTGCTTCAAAATTCAGGGTGTTGTGCTCACTCAAAAGCACCTTTGCTACAATCTCCTCCCTGAATCCATCAAGCTTATCCTGAATTTGAAAGAAACGAATTAATAAGTTATCATGACTCAAGCAATTGTAAATAGTTTGAGCATCATTGTTATTAAACTTACTTGATCCCATTCTTCAACCATTCATCGCTTTTTGAACGTGTATGCATAAGACAATCCATTTGTATCAAGTGTCTCCAACCACTTCATAACGTACACGCCACAATCCGTGGGATTTGGCTGCTTTGGAACATCAACAGGCCGTAGCTGGAGTGTATTTGAACCCTTTTTTATTAACGATGTGGCTCCTGCCCAGACTCGTAATTGATCAAGCACATTGCACTAAGATACAAAAAAACAAAACGGGTTAGTAAGAAAAACAGAAACAGAATTTTGCATGAAAAAACTAAATCTAAAAACTATTTATACTCACACCAAATCTGTGTAGCTTTTGTCTCTGTTGGTCATGATTAACTCCAAACACGGAGTCTACAATATAGAACTCTCTATTTTCCACATCGAAGACATAGAGCCACCAATGACGTGAATAAAGCACAGGGGCAAACAACTGCATATATGTAAGGAAACGTTATTTTGTTTTGAAATTCTGTATCAAGTAAAGTTATTTATAAACAGGACTTACAGCACGACTCCTTCTCAATTTCTCGTTGTCAAGCAAATCAACGAACTGTTGATCCTTCAGATCAGTAAAACGAAATGGTTTTTTTTGTCTTCTTGTCCAAAAAATTTGTTCCATGGGTTTCAAACATCCTGATCTGCAAAATAGAAAAAACAGAAACAGAATTTATTAGTAATCAGAAACGGAATTTAAAACAGAAACAGAATTAGCATTTTAAATTCATACCAAGATCTTTGGTGGGACACAATAGACTTCCCTCGGAAACCTTTGCACTTGCTCTCTGTTTAGGATATGACATACTAAACTGACCATATACATGTCAATACATGTCCTTGGCGCCATAGTCGTGAAATTATACCTCATTGCCTCTAAAGTATTCGGCCCTCGTAGTTGGAAGATTGTGCCATATTTGTTATTATTTTCTGTTGTTGCCCATATGAAACACCTTTCTTCCATGGAGGCAGGGGCAGCATCGGGGGTATTGCATTGTTCCTGATCTCCTGGTTACTGATCCTGGTTGCCTTCTTCACCTTTATCTTCTTTTTTCATGCTCAATAACACATCTGTTATTATTTCTTCTGCTAAATCGGTTGTACCCTTTGCAGCAGTTGTTTCAGCTTCGGGATTCAACCACGGTTTCTAGGTAAGCTCAGGTTCCAAAGGACTATTCCAAATAGAAACGGAAATGATTAGAATTCAGAAGAGGAATGGAACTAAAAAATCAGAAAAGGGATTTTGAATTAACATTTCGATGTTTATTGGCTCAGGATCTAACTCAGTGTGTTCAGCAACATCTTCAGTGGCCATCCCAGATTGGCCTTGAGGATGTACAGGTCTGCACCAAGATCAGAGACGGATTCAGAATAGCATTATCATAAACAGAAACGAAATTTATTAGAAAACAGAAACGGATTTCAAAGCTTACTTTTCAATATTGATTGGATCAGGTTCCTTTTCTTCTTCCACCACAATGGGAGGGGCTTCCAGTTCAGATTTTGATGGTTGTTCAAGTTGGAGAGGGCTGCGTCAAATTCAGAAACAGAATTTACAATATTCTGAAGATTAAAATCAGAATTACATAATTGGTCAGGATTAGAATATTTACAGGATGACCACGAGGGGTTAAGGTTTTGCCTCTTCTAGTACAACTTCATCTACAGGAGGAAGGACATCCACTCCAGCATCTTTGTCCTCAACTCCAGCTTCATTTATGTTTTCATCCACAGTAGAAGGGACATCCTCATGTTGCAAAGCTCTGTATAAAGGCAAAGTAAGAAATTCATATAGAAGAAACGAATTTTATTGTATGATAAACAAGTAGCTTTTTTGGCTGAGATGGTTGTGTTGGAGCAACAACCGGGCCTTTCACTACTATGTGATCGCTGTTATCCCTTCCAAGGCTGACAGTGTCAAACGTATCAAACATCCTTGTTTCCGATGGAGACCTTGTTGCTCCATCACCGTCATTGATCTGGTCTAGTTTTTGCTTTTTGTGCGTGGCTGCTATTCGTTGGCTTTTTCTTCTCTTGTTTCTTTTAACGAAATCAACAAGTCTATCATCATCAGCAGATAAGGACCTATGGACAATAGAGAAACGGAATTTAACAAAAAACAGAAACAGTTCTTGAAATTGTCAAAATCAGAACCGAAATTTAATAAAAAAACAGAAACGGAATATAGCCCACCCAGGTCCAGCCACACTCTGTTGTGTTGTGTGCACGGGTGCATTTAAAGCTACCACAATACGATCATTCTTTCACTTGCTCCTAATCTCTCATTGTGGCATCTGCTCAGCTTCTGGTTCGGGTTCTGGCTCAGTATCTGCCGCCAAGTTTGACTCAGTAGCTTCCGAGTCTGCGCTTGGTTGGTATGACTCAGATTCTGACTCAGAATCCCTATTTGATGGGGGAACCCTCATGGGTGGACTCTTCCTCTTCGACACGGACTTCTTAGTCATCATCTGTCCTGTCTTTAGTAGTCCCTGCAACAGAAAAGGGATACCCAATTGAGAAACAGAATTCAAAACAAAAATAGAAACGGAATTTACTTATAAAAACAGAAATGGAATTAAGAAAAAACTTACTGCTTCATGAGTTCTTTCATGCTTCAATCTTTGTTTAAGCGTATCGGCTTTCCAATACGCTATCCACGGCCGGCGTGCTTCAACCTCCTTTGAGTTCTCTCCAAACTGCATCTCATGAAAATATATTATCATGAGAACATAGACGCATCCATGTATTGCAGCAGCGTTGTTTTGCTTGGCCTTCTTCAATTCTTGGAGCAAGAAGTCATGGACATGAAGTGCCCAGTTCCTTTTACGTGTGGTCTCCAAGTCAAATATTGTTGTGAGGGCGTTTGGAACTATGCTTGATGTTGAGTTTGGAAGGAGGAAGGCCTTTTGTATGAAAAGGATAAACGCCCGCATGAAAAATTTCCTGTTTTCTTCAGTGTCGAGCGGTGTTGTCTGCACCAACTCTGTGACAGCTACAACTGACTTGCCTTGGAAGAATTTATGTATGTCTTTATCTTCTTGGCTCAACTTCTTCCTGACAACTCTAGTCTTATAAGGAGTTCCTATTTAGAAGCGAAGAATATGTATGTGTCAACAATAGTAAAAAACAGAAACGAAATTAATTGATGAAAATAGAAACGAAATTATACCTTTTGAACACAACCCAAGGGCATCCCCTATTTTCCTTATGGTGATTTTAACCGCTGCTGCATCGAAGTATATTGTGTTGTCACGTACGTCATAGCGGTCGTATATCTCCTTCAGCAACTGTTGATCCAGGTTGTTGGCTGGGAGATAAGATAATGCACCGAAGCCCATCTCATTTACAAGCCTCAGTTCGTCTGGATTTTTATTGAGGTACTCAAACATTGTTGTAACAGTTGTAGTGAGGGACCTAAACAAATGCCTTTGCTGAAAAAAATTTAAAAAAATGTTAGTTATATATTATTTCATAAAGGAATTTTAAAAAACATACAAAGTGTTGCTCACATTCTTGCTGCTGCTAGCATCCTCCTCATTGTGTTTTGTCTTCTTAGTGTGTTTTGAATCTGATTTCTTTGGTCTCCCCATTGCTGTTGCAATTTTCAAAATATAGAAACGGAATGAGCACAGTAATAGAAACGGAATATAAGAAACCCAAAAACAGAATATAAATAAAAACAGAAACGGAATCAATATAAAAAACAGATACGAAATCAGTATCAAAAAGAGAAACGGAATATAAGAACAGTACGAACCTACCCAAAACCAAAATCAAAAACACTTTAATCCAAAATTAAACACTAATTTCATCTTTCACAATGCACAATCAGATATAGAGACTCAATCAAGAAACGATTTAAACCATAAAACCAATCTTAGCCCCAAATCAAATCATAATTTCACACTTTTTCCCTAATCTGAACCCTAATTTACACCCACATTAATCATGAACGTCTAGAAACAAAAACAGAAACGAAATGAGTGTCATAAAGAGAAACGAAATAGAAGAACAACCCGAAATTACCCAAAACCAAAATCAGAAGCACTGTAATTCCTATTTAAACCCTAATTTCATCTTCCACAATGCACAATCAGTTATAGAGACTCAATCAAGAAACGTTTAAAACCCTAAAACCAATTTTATCCCCAAATCAAATCATATTTTCACCCTATCTCCCTAATCTGTAACCTAATTTATACCCACATTAATCATGAACGACTAGAAACAAAAACAGAAACGGAATCGGTGTCAAAAAGAGAAACGGAATAAATACCAAAATCAAAACACCTAATCGAAACAGAAACCAAACCAAGATACCTAATCGAAAAGAGAAACGGAATGCATGCATAATCAATCATAACGAAATGAGAAAGAGAAACGAAAGCAAACTAACCTTGTTTTTTCGAAGAGAAGTCGTTGCTTGTTCTTCGATTTTTCTTCGTGTCATCTTCGTGAAACGGATTCTTCGTTGTTTCTTTGTGTAGTGTTTGTTGAAAGTTTTGATTTGGTGATTAAATTATGCGGTTTCCATTTTTTGTGTGAGTGAGTGGGTGAGTGATGAAAAACTATATCTTTAGCTTCTAAAACCGTTTTCCGCATTTTTCAATTTCCATCATTCTTTTAATGTCGAGTGTATTTCACGCGCCTCACTGAGAGTGGCGGAAAAAAACTTGATTTGACTTGGATGATGGTATTGCTTGTATGTGTAGTGATATTAAAGGAAAAATATTGATCATCTTAAATTTCTTTATTCATAATGAATATATGTTTAGCTTAATAAATAACATTAATCAATTTTAGTATTGTGTTTTGGTGAAAAAATTATATATATGTTTATCTTTTATGTATGTACTTTAACAATACATGTTAAGATTACTATAAATAGAAAATTTTAACTATGATGAGTTTAGCTATTATAACTCTGGTTTGTGTCCTTATAATATATATTAGTTAAATAAAAAATATATAAACAGTAAATATAAAAATTATTTGATTTTAGAGATAGAGCAGAAATATAAAATGTTATTATCATAAAAAATTATTTATGTTTTAAAAATAGAAATAAAATAATTATTCGTATTTTTCTATATGCATGTTGGTTTTTATTTCAGTAGAGACAAAATATAAATATAACCAAAAAATATATATACTAGTGGACATGATTTATAGTGAAAATATATTTTAATCCAACAAACATGCATTGATTATGATTTGATGGTGCATTATGGTTTGCAAATTAAAGAGGTAGAGGTTGGTGAAGGTATAGGGTGATGGTGGGTAGGGCCATCCATGGAGGTATGGTGAGATATGAAATCCTAATGATGGTGAGAGTTGAACATAAATAAATAAAAGTAACAATATTGGTTTCCGACAAGTCAAGAAAATGAAGAAATAGAAGCATCTCATCATGCATGAAATAATATTTAATTTTTTGGATCAAATAATTAATAATCAATTATCTCATTCTGCCAACGTTAACGTCGGTGGTGACTATTTGTGATATATCATTCAATATTCATGATAAAATTAATTAGACTATGTTTAATTGCACCGGTTTCACATTAAGGGTGGTTATGTAGTTAGTTTATGAGTTAGTTATTTTCGGTTACTTCTCATAATCTTCTAATGAGAATTATGCTTTCTTCTTTCACAAGTCATTGAACTCAGAAATTCTGTCTGTTCTTCTCTACACTACACTACATATATAGTTCAAACACCAATATTGGTTTGGCATTGTAACAAGAAACTTTACGAAGTAAACAAAGAAAGAAGAAGAGAGAAAGAGAAAGTGAGAGAGAGAAAGAGTTTGTTAGAGAGAGAATGTAACTAATTTCTGTTGTTGATAATTATGCAACTCAACTAAAATTAGTTACAACAGTAACTAGCTATATAATAAGCAGTAACTCAATCATTAAACTATTACAACTTCATAACTCTATCAATACATATAAGTGGAATAACCCAACAATATTAAATTGAATAGACTCTGATACTATCTTATAAAATATTATGTGAAACTGTAATTTTTTTAAATTGCAATTAAATACAATTAATCGCTGCAAAAGCTACCGATATTGTGCATTTAGCGGCATTTTATTCAATCACCACTAATAAGTCGCCGCTATTAGCCAAATTTAATTTGTTGTAGTGAACCCAAAAGCTAACTCATAATAAGGTGATAGATGCATCACATGTATAAACCGTCAAGAGGCTACATTTTTAAATTAGACCTTAAACTTGTAATAATTATCTTTATAAACCCAAATTTCAAATAAATAAAAATGACAATTTTCAAATTTATTTTAAAGAGTATATTATGATTACGTACCAGCTAAAAACAACAATAACCTAGCTAGCTTTTTATCTTAACATATCTAAATATGAAAAGTGACTAAATAAAGAAAGAGACAGCAAAAAATAATGAGAAATAATGTGCTCCTATATTGATTTTCCAAAAAAAATACCCTTTTTCCTAGAGAAAAAATATATAGAAAAGCTAGCCTGTTTTAATATGATTATGATAATTTGATTCTCTGTAATACCCTCAGAAATAGAAACTTACCCTGTCATCATGACCCCATTTTCATTTTCATCACCTTCTTGGAGAGAAGGAGGCTGAAGAAAGAACTACAAACAAATCCTACAATAATACACACACAAAAAGAAACAAATAAATTTTAATTTCAAAGGAAATTAATATCAAAGTTGTTATTATCATCATCATATCCTGAAGCCCTACAACAACTTCAAATGGATCAAGTATTTTGAAGATGAATATATGCATGGGAGAAGAAATTTGAATACAAGAACATGAAGTTTTGAGCACAAGATAAATATGTCTTGTGCTCCTACAAAAAAACAGCATAAATTATAGCACACAGAAAGTGGTGTTATAGCAAGAAAAAAAGGTTTAACTTTACAATTATTTTATTTTATTTTATATATTGTATTATTCTATTTTCTCCTTTAATTTGTGTTGCAATTGGTTTATAATGTTAAGAGATTTTGTTATATATGATGCCTCATCTTTTCCTTCTTCCTTTTTATTCTCTTCCTTAATTTCTAAACTCAAAAAAATGAAGTTAGTGAGTTTTTGAGGATGATAGATGAAGAAAATAGCATTTAGTTCTTGGATTTATTTTTTCTTAATTAAGGTAGAGAATTTATGAAAAAGTTCATTTTTTATTTTTTTAACCGTTACTCTGTCTTTTCTTATCAATTTAAGTTTTTAAAATAAATAGTTTGATATATAATTTTGTCTTCTTCTAGGTTTTCCTTGTCATCTAATTAATCCAATTTTGCCATTCTTCATATGGAATTATTATATTGCATTGTCTGGCCCTTTTATATATATAGTTACTACTTTTAATTTAATTTTAACCTTTTGTATATATAATTTCTTGTTGTTATATTATATATAATATTAACAATATATCTCCCAAAATATTTAAAAAGAAAAAGGTTATTCCAGATGGTGGGTTGTAACAACAATACAAGGCAACAAAATGATACAAATTCTACCAAAATATTTGTTGGAGGGTTGGCTTGGGAGACTCAAAAGGAGACACTGAGAAGATATTTTGAGGAATTTGGAGATATTTTAGAGGCTGTTGTCATAACAGACAAGAACACTGGAAGGTCCAAGGGTTATGGCTTTGTAAGTTTAGTTTCATTCTCCTCTTTAGTTTTTTTTTTTTTTTAATTTCAAGGGTTTTTCTCAATTTACAATTATTTTTTTATAATTTAAAATTTTTTAATTAAATTATTATTATGTTTTAAAATCATGTTGTGATAATTTAAATATTATTAATTAACTTTTTTATATTTTTCAAACTTTTTTCCAACTAACTTTTAAACTATGTATATCTAATTAAAAATTGCACTAAATTATAGGGACTCCTAAACTGAGTTAACCTACTATTTTAACACACATATCTTCCATATATGGTATATTTACTTTACTTGTTAATTTCATTGCTTATGATCATAGTCAACATACAATTAACTTTTATTTTTTTATTTATTTTTTTTGCAATAGGTCACATTCAAGGATCCAGAAGCAGCAAAGAACGCATGCCAAAACCCGTCTCCAATAATTGATGGGAGAAGAGCAAATTGTAA
>JASCZI010211709.1:27726-40545 GCA_036250425.1 Stylosanthes scabra | reverse complement strand
ATTTCCTTCCATTCTTTTTTTTTTTTTTTTTTTGTAAAACCTTATTTGTTCTTTTGTTACTTTTCTTTTCTTTTTTTCTATTTTAATTTTGTGAAAAAATAATTGTTTCAATTTTATTTTTCATAATATTTTAAAATTAGAGAAACTGCAAATAAAAACAAGAAAAAAAATCTTACTCTTTTTTTCCCCAATATAATGCCATGACTTTCTTTTCTTCATTTAGAGTCCTTTCCATTAGTTTAATCTATTTATCTCATTCTAAGAGGAAATCGTGCAATTTGCAACCCAGCTTTAACATTTTTTATCAATTAAATATTAATTAAAGATCTAATATATTATTTGATGAATTCTACGGTATCCTCTCTAGTCTATTAGTTGACAATTAACTTAATAAATAATTTTTTTTAGAGTTTAATGTATAATCTTATTTAAATAAGAGTTTTCTATGATATTTTGTGTTTTTTATTAAGAGATAAACAAATAATATAATATTTTTTATTCGTTCTTCCCTATTATACAAAACAGAAAAAGTGATATAATATATATTTTTTTAATTCTATATGGTCATTTTAAATCAAGTTTAATAAAAAATAAAAGGTAGATAAATAGTGATATACATTCCAATCATAAAAAAAAGTTATTTATTGAGTTAATTATGAATAATACATTAGAGAGGATAAATTACCCTCTCAAAAAGAGAGAGAAGCGTAGCATTCACCATATTATTTAAATTAATTATGTGTGATACCATCAATTTGATACAGGAATTAGGTTTAAACCAGTAGCTGGAATATTGGCTTCACCTTCTCATCATCATTTTCCTTCATCAGCATTTTTCCATCAACCCAATGAACAATTCACAATTCCTTATCCAACTTATAGGTAACATAAAAGCACCATGAAATATATAAAGTTTAATTACTCTACTAGTTTATATAGTTGATCATTGCAAATTTTTAATTAAGTTTCTATTTTTTTAAATTAAGTTCCTATACTATTTTTAAATTTGTAATTGATTTTTATTAATAATAAATATTTATATTTATAAAGCATGAATTTTCTATTATTTTCATGCCTTACACTTTGCGCAATGTTTATATTCACCTGAACATAGGGACATAAATTGAAAGAAAAAAATTGCATTGATCTAATTAAAAATTTGTATGTTGAAATTATAAGAAAAGAGTAATTAAACTATATTATTATTATAGTCACCAGAAAAAACTATATTATTATTATTATTTTAATTACATGTTAATATTTTGCCTTCCTATATATACACATAGTTCCAGTATTAATGTGGCATTTTTTTAATCATCTATTACCAGATATAATGGATACTCACAAGAAACATTGGTCCCTATGGTAAGTATTCATGTGCAATGGATGCTTAAAAAAAAAAAGAAAAAGTCTTTTTCTTTTTTTTTCCCCACTCATAATTAGTATTTATATATTGCATGGTTCATATTATTTCTTTTGCCTTTTTTTTCTTCAGAATTGTTATCCTATCTATGGAGGTCAACAATTTCCACCATACTACCCTTCCAATAATGGGGCAGCAGGGCCATTATTAGGGTTGATCCCTAATATTAATCACCCTTTGAATGCTCAATATGCACATAGATATCATAGTCATCATCAAGGTCATGGTTTTGGAGTTAAATTTCCACCACATATGATGCAAATTCCAATTCTACCTGCAAGACAATATGGATCACCTGGTATCTTGAATTTTCCTTCTTCAATGCCAATACCACCAATTACTAATGCAGGTGATAAATTATTATACGCATTATTGTCGGTGTAAAATATTTTATAAAACTCAGTGCATTAAAATTAAATTATTAAATTTATTTTAGGAAAAAGAAAATTAGTTTTAAATTTAACCTAACTTTTTATCAGGTTTTGTCAAAAACCACAATAATATTTAATAAAAATAGATCAATTGTAGTAGTAAAATCAAATGTTTAAAATTCCTCTAAATAAAACGAAATGTGTTTTTTGTTTTTATAAAAAAGATGAATACTATAAGAAAAAGAAAATTCTTTATTTAAACATTGATTTATGTTGTTTTCTAACTATCCAAATATTGATTGATGTAACAACAGTGGCAAGAACAAGTACTACTAAAAAAACAGAAGTAGCAGCAAGAAAAGGTGCAAGTGCTTCAAGACCCAATAGAACATCTTCTATCTAAAATTCATCATCAAATTAATCTCCACATGGCTGGGTAGAGAAATTGTCTTGAAAATAATGATGAAGATCAGAGAAGAAGGGTCAAGCTAATTAAGGACAAGAAAGGCTAGATAATAGTGAAATAATACAAGAAGAATATTTGCATTGGAATTCATCAAAAAAGAGGGACAGAGATTTTAATTTTATGATCAGCAACATATACATCAACCAATAGGAAATGATTCCAAGAATAATATAATTCATCATGTGGAAGAGTAATTAATTAATTATTAATTACTCATGGAATAGAAAAATGATGTACATTAATTATCTTATATGAGAATATTATGTTGTGCATTCCACTAACCTTATCCAATACATACTCAATAATTAGTGAGGGATAATTTCAAATTTTAATTATTACTAAAAGTTAAAAAGGTAGGGTTAGCATATGTAGTAGCATCCAATGACACATATAATGTCCTACCTTTTTTTTTTTTTTTATGTATGTGTAGGATTGTAGGTCATCACTACATCTTTTCTATATGATAATCCACGCTAACTAATTTGAATATTAATAAAGAGTTCGATGTATTTTTTTTATAACCAATCATAGAATTAATAAAAAAACTTATTTTTATTGTGGTGACGTATATATCAAAATAAAACTAACAATATATTAAAACTAAATTCACTAATAAAACTAAAATATTTTTCCTCAAATATAAAGAAAAACCAAAAAAAAAAAAGAAAAATGAAAGGAGGATATATATGTATATATCATCAAACTCAGGCTATATACTATATATAAAGAGTAGGTAAATTTATTTCCCTGTATTCTTGTTGATGTTTTAATTAATTAAATTATGGAGCTGCAACATTCTCCTTTGCTTGTGGAGCAATTTCTTCTCCATCAATTCCAGGTTCACTGCCAGGAACTCCCAAACTTAAAAGTACTTCCTCCCACTTCTTGGCCGGACCCTAAAATCCCAAAATTAAATAAATTATCATGTCAAGGTATATATTATATAGAGTAATATTTTATCTTTAAAAGATTTAACTATCTTATACAAATAATGATATATTTTAAAAGTATATAAATAATAAAAGTTTTCTAAGTATATAAAATATTTATCTTTTCAATATTTGTTTTAAAAGAAAAAGCATTTTCTTTTATAGTATTCTTAGTTCTCAATTAAAATTGATTATCCTTTACTCTTCAAATTTTTTTTTTCTCTAAGTTAGATTGGTCCCAAAAGGGTTTGACTGAGCAAAGTGCTTTGACCTTTGAAGATCAATCAGCTTACGAAATAAAAAGTTGAAACTAAAAAGTAACTAATTTTAGTTGGAATTAATTTATTTTCTAATTTAAAAATTTTTGGGATCAAATTAAAAATGGCTATATATATACTCATAAGATTTTTTATATATGATCTTGATTATTTTGCTTAGTTACCTTCCATGAAAGATCTTGAGCCATGCAATTCTTGATCATTTCTGTAAAAGCTGTAGTCCCATATACTGCAAGAGCCTCTTTAACTGTCTTGGCTATGGCATCTACATCAGATGGATCCACAGCTTCACACTAAAACAAATAAAGCACTCAAAAATCAATTATAATAATAATAACAACAATAATTTTGTACATTATGAAATGATAAAAGATGTTACCTCAACATTGAAGGGACCCATCTGAAATCCTGTGAAACCTTCTTTAACTGTGTCAACTAATCCACCAGTTGAGGCAACAATAGGTACCTAGCATATAGTAGTGAAAAATAATAGAGTTTAAGAAATATAAAGATTGCATTAATAAATAGGTGAATTCTAACCAACCCTCTCTAGATAAGAGGGTAATTTATCGCTTCTCATTTGGTTTCTCTTTTTCTCTGTTGGACGCCCTCGGAAACATCGCTGCCGCGTCCTTCAATGATGCAGCGACTCTATTCTTTCCAAAAAGGGAGACAAAGTGAGAGAAAACAGAGTCATGATAGTGATGGTGATTGGAGTTTTAGTCAATGCTTGCAAATATGGCAACAGTGCTTCACAGGGCTCTCACTTGGTCTCCCTTTTTGGAGAGAAGAGAGTCACGACGGTCATTGAAGAACATGGCTACGGTGAATCAGATGGCGGTGATTCAGATGGCGTCTAACAGATAAAAAGAGAGAACAAGTGAGATAGGATAACTTACCATCTCATCTAAAGAGGGTTGGTTAGAACTTACCTAATAAATATTTTAGCAAAAAATAAAATTTAATTCAATCATACAGTTCCATAGCGCATAGCTTGTAATTGAATAAGACCACAAGGCTCAAATCTGCTAGGAACCAATAGAAAATCAGCACCAGCAATGATCATATGAGCCAAGGGAACATTGAATTTTGCAACTCCTCTGGCCTTGTCAGGGTATGATGTTTCAAGTTCTTGTAGCTCTTTCTCCATTTGTTTCTTTCCTGTTCCCTAAGGTACAATACACCAATAACACTAATACATGATACAGATACGGATACGGAGATACGACAATATTACAAGAATGTCCTTGTTTAGTCGATTATTATTATAGGGCGGTTCCTCACACGAAGATGATAGTTAAGATATTGACACATATTATGTTAAGTAATTTAGTCAAATATGTCAAATCATTTAACGATCCTCAATTATAATCTTCGATGAAAATATTTTCATATCAAAAGAAATAAACTTACAAGGGCTACTATCTGAACATTCTGCTCAGCCAATTGGGGAATGGCAGCTACAAGAATATCAGAACCTTTTTGCTCTTCAAGCCTACCAATGAATCCAATGAGAGGAATGTTTCTATCTATTGGTAATCCAACTTCTGCTTGGAGAGCTTCTTTCAAAATAGATTTCGCTTCCGATACCTAATTAGAAGAATTTGTTAAAGATTGTTCATATGTTTGGATAATCTTTCCATTTATTCATGAAGATTCCCACTTCTTACTGTTGAAACGTCGTATCGGACAGCAATATATTTATCGGTGGACGGATTCCATTCCTGAACATCCATGCCGTTCACAATTCCAAGGACGTCGGTTCGGCGAAGGATGTTGTCCAACTCAACTCCTTTGTCAGGACCCGAGACGAGTTCTTTAGCATAGTGTGGACTAACAGTTAACACCATGGATGATTCTATGATTGCAGCTTTCATCCAATTAATTTTCCTTCCTATTACCGGTTTAACATGTCTGCATGATCACACCAACATAAGAATTAGTTAGAATTTGTAATTGGATGTGTGATGGTAACAACTCATAGCTAATGGAAATCGTTAATCATACCCATCAATGAAGTCGAATGAGCTTTTAAATTGGTCAGGGAGATTGAGAAGCGAGAAGTCTTCGAACGCGAATCTTCCTTGGTAAGCAATGTTGTGGATGCAAAAAATAACCTGATAAATTGAGCAACCGAATTAGAAAAAGCTTTTCGAAAACGAGTTCATTTTTGATGCATAATTAAGTAACCAATTAACCAATGTTATATATTTAGATCTTACTTTTGCATTCTTGAAGATGCCTCTTGATTGGTACATGGATTTCAGGTAGCAAGCGAGAAGGGCCGTGTGCCAATCATTGGCGATGAAAATGACATCTTCGCCTGCATTTAAGAAATAAAAGCAAAACAAAACATCATAGTTAAAGATCTTATGCTGATTGTTTAAGAGCTTAGTTCTTACCATATGGTCCAGAAAAATATTCATTGCTCTTAAGATTCAGAACCCTCGGCGCTTCCAATGCTGCCTACAACATTGATCCATAGAGAAAAGATGGGAAAAGTAGTAACAACAACTAAACCAAGACATTTCAATTCAGTTTAGATTCAGTGACATTAGATTAATGTAATTAATCTGTCATGTAAGGTAGCCTTGAATTACCTGGCAGAACAAGCTAAACCGTAGTTCATTATCTTGGTAATCTTCGCCTGCATAAGGTCCATAAAGTTTGGTTCCGGTTTTCCCCCAAACCTTCAAATTTAGTCCTTAATAAGTTCTTGAATCAAAACATATTCAAAGCATAGTAGAGGAAAAATGAATAAAATCAAGGCATATTTTCTAACCTTCTCGAGAAACACAGGGTGATCGACAAAGACGCGATCAACTCCTCTTTTATAGCAATGGAAGTACCGAACAATTTCTGTTCTGTCTGCTACTTTTGCCTGTAATAAGCAAAATAATAATGCATTCAGACATAGAAAGAACACAAACTTGGTTAAAAAAACATGATTCTTCATCATATTTTCTAAGAGTATACTACCTCAATTTGAATAGTTGTATCCCATGCATCTTTGTACTGATCATATCGTGGTGCGATTGTCATAACTCGATGTCCATTAGCCTAGAGAAGGATTAATTAGAGGTAGTCTTGCACTCACTGAACCCCAAACATGTTAATCAGTGTACATAGCTAATGTTATAGAAAAGAATTAAAGCTTTTACTTTGGACATTGACTTTGTAATCATGATTCATCTTAATCCTCTATTATAGACTAGTTGATGCATCATGTTAAATGACACGAATGTGGTCCTACGAGGCATGCCATGTGTCATTTCGCGTGACACATCAATGGCCTATAATAGTGAGACTAAAATGACAAACAGAATGAAATTGAAGAAACTAAAAACAACAAGCTTACTGCCAACGCTGGTGGTAGACCTCCGAGGACATCGCCTAAGCCGCCGGTTTTGCTCCAAGGAGCAACCTCAGTTCCCACAAAGATCAAATTCATTCCACATATGATGATACCTTTAGGCTTATTACCTCTCTTGCTTTGAAGTCCCTCCCTCCTAGATTTTGCTGCAGTAGCTTTAATTTGGGTTCTGTTCAGAATCTCATCCACTTGGTTCAAGATTCTTAGTCCATTATGATTGTTGGTGTGCTTTAGAGACCTAAGTTCGATTGGTCCGTGGGAAACGTATGATGAACTTCTTGAGACTAAGTTGCTTGAAGCAGTCATCATTGTTGCCATCTTTAATTCCTATGATTCTCAAGAATCTGAAAAAACATCTCAGATTCCATCAAAATTATAGTATCACAAGATGAGCTAACCGTGTTTGCTCGATTCGAACCCATATTGACCATCTTCCTAACGAGTTGTGACTTACTAACTCAATTGGCCCATTTTAACGAACAATCTGAGCCAACTTGCGAATCGCAGCTCGTTATGATGACTCTAAAACATTCACTCTCATAGTCACTCATTTTCATTTGAAACATATTCAAGTTATTGTATGAAAAATTAAGACTCATAGGTCAAGAATGCTTCTAAAACACACATTAAATGTGATGTATAAGGAAAATTATAGGAAACCAATAATTTTCTAACCAACAAAAAATAAAACATCTACTGTTTATAGAACATCCACAGTGGAAGCTATAGAACATACGAAACCTAAAGCAACCTCAGCCAACTTTATATTTTTTTAGAAACAGAATATCTGAAACTTAAAAACAGAACATCCGAAACATAAAGAAATAGAACATTCAATTTAAGTTGTTGACTGAATTTTTATTGGTTACTTAACATGGATGGATTTAAAAACATCTAAAAATATTTCTAATCATCACATGCAAGCAATGCTAGCCATCTTTCTGAAATCTCATCACTATTTTCGTTGTCTCTGAACTCAAACTACTGTCTATTACTAAATCTTCACTGAGTTATCATAATTTCAAACTTCAAAGTTCTTAGCTATCATCAGTAATCAGATATTTAATTGAATGAACATTGGTCATTGACAGAACTTGAACATATAATAATAACAATAATAAGCCTCAAACATGGAATTGGAAGTTGGAAGTTGGAAAACTAACCAGAAAATGAAGCACAAAGAGAACTTGATGAAGGCAGAAGATAGAAGAAGTTGAACTCAGCTTCAAGGACTAACCTGAAACTCTCAACTCTCAACCATTAACTTAGAACAATTATTAATTAATTAATATTATATATTCTATATTCTATTGCTTCTAAACGATTCACGTGAGATTGCAACATTATCTATAGTGTACTTGTTCTTAGTACAGTAACATGCTTCTATATTCCACGTGGCAATCATAGAATAATTCTTGTGTATGTATATTATTACATTGCTTTGACACCTCAAATATTCCTTGAGGCTTACATCATTTCGAAAAGAAAAAGAAAAAAAAATGGGGGAAGTATCTAACATTATGAACCAATGAATAAAAATCGGAATATGCCCTCGTGTAGAATAAGGTCAATTGTTTATTTTGGGCTTTTTCTCTGTTTTGATAACAACGTTTTCCATGGAAGTTTCTCCAATTATTTTTGTGTGACATTGTTAATTATTATTCAACTGCTCAAATACTTGTTGTTGATGTTACTTGATTTTTTTTTCAACAAAAATAAAGATTGTTACTTTTAATAAAGAAAAGCTATAGACACCCAAAAAAAATAAAGAAAAGCTATTATCATGTACAATAGTTTTTTAAAGTAAAAATATCTACTCTTCATCAAACTCTTCAAGAAAAATTTCTTTTAGTTAATAATTTAATCAAACTAGTAAATTGTCACTTATACCAAATGAGTTTGTTTGGTTAGATGGTTTTGATAGAGCTACACATGGATGTAGCATCAAGTATGTTACTTTTTTTTTTATTTAAAATATTTCTTAACTTGGTAAGTCAATGGCTAATCTATTACGAAGTAAATTTTTATTAAAAATTTAACTGTTGGCTATTGAATTACTATATATACAAAACGAAATTTAAATCTTCAACATTTATTTGTGAGAATTAGTGAAGTAACTATTAAATCAATCTAGTATGATGTTAGCATCAAGCATATTAATAGCACAAAATAGGTAAGTCGGGTCGATAAGTTTGGAAAACTTGGTTTACCAATCGAAATAGCTCTTCTCAATTTTTTTTTTCATAAAGTATAATTTTTTATTAATTGTTTTTTAAATGAGATCAAGAAAAATATCACATTTGATAAATAATTAAAGAAAAAAAAATTCGAGAGGATTCATTCTTGTAAAGACATATCAATTGTTTTGGTATTCATGGGGCCCTAGGGCCGGAAGACATAACCATGTATGTAGGACCCAAAGCACCCAAATGAAGTAAAGCCAATTAAGCCAACCCAAACCGGAGTTGCTAACTTGGCCCAAAAACAATTTTTAATGAACAAAAACGGAAAAAAAAAAAGAAAGCTGAAACTCTCAACTTGTTCAACTTGGATTGTAGAACATGAAGTCATGAACATCACCTCTATCTTATTCTTATACCAAAAAAAAAAAAAAAAGAATAACAAGACAGAGAAAATAGAATTACCTGATATTATCATGAATTAGCAAGATTATTAGGCAAGAATAATTATCAGGCGACAAGATATATATGAAAACGCTAACCAACATTAGAAAGTTTATTAGAAAATCAAGTTATCATCGAAGAAGTTATCATCATTAACTCATATATTAATAATTAAATTATCATTCAAAATTTATATAAATTATCATATATAATTTATATTGATTCCCTATTGATCATAATAGATACTTGGCTCTAAGTTTTTTTTTTTTTAACACATATCGTTAGGATCCTCACAACAAAATATGTAACAGGGTATATTGCATGTATTTTTGTAAACCTCAAAATTTTTTCTTTTAAAAAAATAAACAATCCCATATTATTATTATGAATTAGCTAGATTATCTCGAATTATCATTAGGAAAAATGGAAAATAATTATATCTTTTATACTATAAATTGATAAAATAGTATACAAATAATTTAAATTCTAAAAAGAGGACAAAATAAGATTATAAAAAAGTCAAGATAAAAAAATTCAGACAAAATATCAAATTACTTCCTATTTCTTTAAAAAAAATATTAACTTGACAAATATAAATAAATAATAATATGTTAATCATAACATTGTGATTGATGATTGAATTTTTTTCTTTTTTTCTTCTGAAATCATTTTTGTAAAATCTATTAGTAATTCGTCTTCCTATAATTTCTTTTTGTTCGAAACCAAAAAAAGAAAAATTGAATTTTATGACTTTTTTTTTTCGATGAAAATTTTATGACATATTTTTTAGAGGATGTTGATTAATTAATAAAGAAGGAAGCATAGTTTTCAGTTTCACTGAATTTGATTAAGCTTAAGTAATCTTCTTCTTCTTCTTCTTCAGTTTGAATCGGAATTGTGAAACTTACATTGCAATGGAACTCGATATCCACACTTTCCTCCCTTCCGACGAAGAAGACGACACCGCCGATCACCACCGCCGCACCGTCGACGACATCCTCAACGACTGTTCATCTTCCTCTTCTTCTCCCTCTCCTCCTTCTTCGCCTTCCACTTCTTCTACTTCTTCTAAACCCTTCCACCCGCTTCAAAATTCCCAAACTACCCCTCCGATCCCTCAATCTCATCCAAATCAGTATAATTCAGCAAGACCCGCTTCATTCTCTCGGGTCAAACCTCATGACCCGTTTTCCAACCGAGTCTCGCGCCCGCCGCCGTTTTCCTCGCTGCTGGGCGGTGTTAGGTCTAACGCCAAGCCCGGCGCCGCGCTGGCGGCGGCTGCGGCAGCTTCTAGATCCATCCCGACGCCGCATGCCGCCGCGATTAAGTCGCGGCGGAGTTTGCAGAAGCTCGCGGCGTTGGGGAGTGGGGAATTGAGTAGTTCGATCAGTGGAATTGGTGATGATTCTGATGTTTCTTCTAGAAGTGAGTTGGGTGAGGGTACTAGTGAGAGATTCGAGGGGTTTGATTCTGGTGTGGTTGAGAAATTCGATGAGTTAGAAAGGAAAGTTGAAATTTTTAGGGATCATAGTGAGAGTAGTGGTGGTGTTGGTGTTGTTGATTCTGAGGTTGATGATGGTGCTAACATTGGAGTGGAGAATGATTCTGAGAAGAGGGATTTGGATGAGGTTGACAACGGGTATGATGATTCTGAGAAGAATGTAGATAGTTCTACACCTTTTGATGATGATAATGATAAAGAGGATGAGAAGATAATGGATACAAGTACTATTACTAATGTTGTTGTTGATGATGATCTTCATGTTGGTGAGAAGGAGATAACTGAGGATGGATTGAAGAGTGAGAATATTATGGAAAGAGAAGAGGTAGTGAATGATGGTGCTTTTATGGAAGAGAGTAAGAGTGAGGTTAATGTTATTGTTGGGGATGGTGATGGTGATGATGGTGGTAGTTTGGGGAGTGATGATGTTAGTGAGTTAGTTGAAGAGAGGCTTGAGGAGCTGGAAAATAAAAGGGCTGCTAAGAGAGCAGAGAAGAAGCTAGAGTCTTTGAAGAAGCCGCTTGAATTGGCCGAAGAATTGGAGAAGAAGCATGCTTCCACTGGTATGCATTTGGAAGAGGGGGCTGCTGCGCAGCCTATGAGACTAGAGGGTGTTAGGAGGGGATCCACAACGCTTGGATATTTCGATGTTGATGCAGATAATGCTGTCACTCGGGCCATCTCGTCCCACGCATTCAGGCGCGAACATGGTTCTGCACAAGTGTTGGCAGCTCATGCCAATTACATTGCAGTAGGAATGGCAAAGGGACTCATTGTTGTAGTGCCAAGCAAATATTCCATTCATCATGCCGACAGCGTTGATGGAAAGGTTGGTTTCTGATCCAGTGATGCTTTATTTTATGCTACTTCAAGTTGTATGCTCAATGAATCATGGATATTTACATTCTTTTTTTCTTGTAAATATTTAGTGTAATATGCTAAATGATCTATAAATTAGTTAAACATTTCATGTCTGTGTTTTAGCTTCTAAAATTTCGATATTAGATTTTACATGAGAGCAGATTCTATCTTTTTGAGCTGAAATATTGGAGTTGCTTCCCATAATGAATGAGAAATTAATATTGCAAGACAAAAGGTTTTATATCTAGGATTAAAAATAAGAATATCCAATGAAAACAAATTTCTCGTAAAAAAGATTGAGATAAAAAATTACTGGTGATACTTTCCTACAAGCATTTGTTTTATTGTAAGAATTTGAGTTCGGGTGATGCTTCATGTATCAATGTATTTCATTTGCTTGTTAGATGTTGATGCTTGGTATGCAAGGTGATCGAACACATGCTCCTGTAACGTCCATGTCTTTCAACCAGCAAGGAGACCTTCTTTTAGCTGGTTATGGGGATGGTCATGTCACAATTTGGGATGTACAGAAGGGTGTAGTTGCAAAAGTTATTAGTGGAGAGCATACATCACCTGTCGTACATGCATTCTTCCTTGGACAGGATCCTCAGAATACTCGTCAATTTAAAGCCATCACTGGTGATTGTAAGGGTCTGGTTCTCTTACACAGTATCTCAGTGGTCCCTTTGCTTAATAGGTTCACCATTAAAACTCAGGTAAATCAGTAAATGAATTTGGCATTCATTTATAATGTATATAGCATAGTATTATTTAGAGGACTTGTTAGTTAATTTAATATTCAATGATCTCATGCTTCTGTTCTTTGTGGAACTTGTATTAATTCTTTAGTGTCTTCTTGATGGGCAAAAAACGGGCTTGGTGCTATCAGCTTCACCACTCCTACCTGATGAATATAGTGGAGGTGCTTCACCTTACTCCCAGGGTAGCACCACAGCCTCAGCCAGCAGTATAAGTAGCATGATGGGTGGTGTT
>JASCZI010211709.1:590-13636 GCA_036250425.1 Stylosanthes scabra | reverse complement strand
ATTATAGGGGCAAGATGTTTGGTTTTGTTCACTTGTACAATGGCCAAGAAGCTGTCTCAACTGGATTCATCAAGCTTCTTAAGAAGGAAGATTATGTGGTGAGTACTTATAGGGACCATGTTCATGCGCTGAGTAAGGGGGTCCCGGCTCGTGAAGTGATGAGTGAACTCTTTGGGAAGGCAACGGGGTGCTGCCGTGGTCAGGGTGGTTCGATGCATATGTTCTCGAAAGAGTACAATTTGCTCGGCGGGTTTGCATTCATCGGTGAAGGAATTCCGGTGGCAACTGGGGCAGCCTTCTCCAGTAAGTACAGGAGGGAGGTGTTGAAAGAGCCAGGTGCTGATGAGGTGACATTGGCATTTTTCGGAGACGGGACTTGTAACAATGGGCAGTTCTATGAATGCCTTAACATGGCAGCTTTATGGAAATTGCCAATTGTGTTCGTGGTGGAAAACAATTTGTGGGCTATTGGTATGTCACACCTCAGGGCTACTTCTGATCCGCAGATATGGAAGAAGGGACCAGCGTTTGGAATGCCCGGGGTCCATGTTGACGGTATGGATGTGTTGAAGGTCAGAGAGGTCGCAAAGGAGGCAATTGAAAGAGCTAGAAGAGGAGAGGGGCCTACTTTAGTGGAATGTGAGACCTATAGATTTAGAGGACATTCATTGGCTGATCCCGATGAGCTTCGTGACCCTGGTGAGTATTTACTATTTAGATTAAGATTATATCTACTTGCAATATTTTATTGATTTTAAAGTAAATATGTTGATCATGATCCTTTGCATTTATCTGCAGTTACCTTATGAATGACTTCATTTGTTTTGGTCATATAGATTTTGATGTTGCGCATCTTGTTCAACGCTGTTAAATTTGTTGATGATGGAAAGTGGTCTCACATTTTCATTTGCTCTTTTAGAATGCTCTTTTTGTTTTCATGTTTTAACTATCATGATTGTGCGAGGCTCCGAATAATTACTAATCAGAATCTGTTTCTTCTTTGGCAGCTGAGAAGGCGCACTATGCCGGCAGGGATCCCATCACAGCATTCAAGAAATATCTTTTTGACAACAAGTTAGCCTCTGAACAAGAATTGAAGGCCATAGACAAGAAAATCGACGAGCTCCTTGATGATGCCATCGAGTTTGCCGATGAGAGCCCTCTCCCTCCTCGCAGCCAGCTTCTGGAGAACGTATTCGCCGATCCAAAAGGTTTCGGAATTGGACCGGATGGAAAGTATAGATGCGAGGATCCAAAGTTCACCCAGGGCACTGCTCACGTCTAATCCTTCCAATTCTGACTATCTATCTTCTTGGTGCTTTCATTTTTGTATGCATGTTCTTATTTATATGCTTACTAGTCATAAAAAATTACTTACATAATGTATCATTGTTATTATTATTTATCTTTTTTAATATAAACAGGATTTGTTCTCTAGGTTGGTATTGTTGTTGGTTGAACTAGTGTCAAGAATGATAATCTCCCAACGTCTGATTATCTTGCTTTGCAGTTTATGACTTTTATGTAGCTTTTATATTATTCTGGACCATGTAAAATAATATTGTAGTCTTACATCATTTTGCTATTGCTCTTGCCTCTTGGTCCATTCATCTTTAAGTTGTCCCAAATTTGCTAATTATAGTTGGTGTTTGATTTGGTGTAGAGAAAGCTCAATCAGTCAAACTACACAATCATAACAAACCCTACTTGACCGAGTTAGATTGATCTCAAGATTATAATCTAATTAGCCATTTTGTAGATCTTTGCTGTTAATTGTCGACAATAATCTCATACCGATGCAAATAACAAACTGCGCCATCTGATAGTTAACTCCTACTTGACTAGACAATCCTAACAAGAAGACAGTAGTTCAAATTCAAAATAAACAAAACTGATTCAAATAACAAACTACATTTTTTAAGGGAACCAGATTTCGTTCAAACACCTCTGCTTTTCCCACATATTTCTCCAATGAATCACCGTATATCAATATCAACTATTTGAAATTTGCCTTATATATATATCTGATTTTATTTATAAAGAGACCATTATTACTATTACTATTATTATTATTAGCTCTACTTTAAAACCAAAATTTAGTTTACTAACAAATGGCCCAATTCTTATATTAATTTTAAAAAGTAAAATATGTATTCCAAAATTTGCTTATTGTTTTAGATTTGAAATAAATCATGGATATGGATTATGTTAACATATAATTATATACAAAAATCAGTACAAATACAAATAATACAAAATATATTCATACTCAAAATGAGTTGACCTACCTTTCTCGTATATTTATATACAGATACACGGCCATAGGCATATCATTTTGGTTGATATCCATTCCATTCTCAGCTTCCTGATCATATCCTCAATCTCCGTTACCATGGCCAATACCAACACCAACGTTGTTCCGATAAACCCAAACCCGAATCCAGCAAAGATGCTCGCAATCCCAGTGAAGAAGACTGATCCGGTGGAGCTGTACTTGCCGTTACGCAACTTGGTAGCTAAAAAATACTCAGAGACGGATGCACAGAAAGTTGAAAGCATTTTAGAAACCCTAAACAAATGCCGCATGGACATGGTTGAGCGAAGAGAGGAGCTCTCCCTTTCCATGCATCGTGACTGCCTCATCCACTACTTCAAATGCCTCTGCATGGTTGAGCCACTCTTCACCGCTATCTCCTCCGACTCCGATCCAATCATCTTTTTCTGGTACGATGCCTTCGAATCTGACTATATATGCGTGGATAGAGTCTCCTCCAAGCACAACAACATCCACTTGGAGAAGGCTGCTATTCTCTTCAACCTTGGTGCCATCTACAGTCAGATTGGGGCCTCTTGCGACACCACAACCGCCCTCGGCCGTCACCTTGCAATAGACGCTTTCAAGATTGCCGCCAATATCTTCTTGAAACTCTGGAAGGATTTTGCTCAACTTACATCAGCCATTCCACCACAAGAAAAACGACACACTGATTAAACCGGTCAGCACACCGATTAATTTTGAAAATGTCTTGGTTACTAACACTCTTTTCGTAACTAATAATAATCAACAAAACTAATTTTTTGAATTTTATCTTTTATCTTTTATGGATTAGCTTCTTTTATTTTGTTAGGCTTTTATCTCTTTAGTTACTATAGGTTAAAAATTTATTAGCTCCCATGATTGATTAATTTTACATTTAGTTTTTTCATTTTAGATTTTGGATGATGATGATTGGATTCATGATGATGATGTAGGTTTCTAAGCTTTATCGTAAAGCATATGATCTGATACTAAGTGATTCGGCAGCAACACAACATGTCTACTCATTTGACGGAACCTGGGTAACTCATCTTCACCAGAAGGAGAAGTTCTTTCGGGTGGAGGCTCTCCAACGGGCATCCATCAAACGACCTAGGACATTCTCATACGGCCCACATGGTCCTTTTCTTCCTGATGAAGAATCTGTCACTGAAAATTTAGTTGAAGGGATTTGCATCCACTCGGGCCCTTGGATACCTAAACAAGGACTAATCTACCATGACATGTGGATACCCAAACAACAATTAATTTACCTTGACCTCATCCTCTCCGAGTACAGTCCTTTCAAGATTGTGGATGGGGGAAAGCTGGTGGCAAATCCATGGGACATGCCTCCTCCTTATCCAACAAATTTGGCAATCCTCTGGTCATCATCTTCCTCACATATATTGCCAATTCCGTTGAAGAAGAGTGAGCCCTTGAATCTATATGAACCCCTGCGCAGTTACTATGTCCTCAAATGCTCGGAAAGCGTGGCAAAGAAAGTAGAAGACCTCCTAGAAACTCTATCCAAATTGCGCTTTGAAATGCAAAGGGAAGACCTGTCTCTACCCGCTCGCCGTGATTGCCTTATCAGCTATTTCAAATGCCTTTGCATGATTGAGTCTGTGTTCCCAATGATGGCCACAGAAAACCCACTTACATTTGTTTGGTATGATGCCTTCAACCCACAAGAGAAAGATAGCCGTGATAACATTATTAATCGGACAAACAGCATCTATCTAGAAAAAGCTTCTGTTCTCTTCAACTTGGGGGCTCTCTGCACCCACATTGCAGCCTCCTGTGATATCACCACCATCCAAGGCTATGGCGTTGCCATAGATGCCTTAAATGAAGCATCACATTGGTTCCAATCAGTGAGTCAGACTCTGCACACTGCCACCACCACTGACTTGTCATTTGAATGCGTCAAGATGCTGCTCGAGATAATATCCGCTCAGATTTCCGACACAAAATTGAATTTTCCTCATTCACAATCGGATCGATTATCATTACCTGAATATCCTGTACGTATATAATACATAATCATCTACCTTTTCAGTTGATCCTTTCTTAGTGCAACTGATTCATTGATTTGTTAAATCGTTTGATTGTGATGATGTAGGTTTCTGTGCTTTATCGGAAAGCTTATGATATGTCCTCATCTAGGACTTTAACTGTGAAACTTGCTCAATCCACGATACCTCAATATCTTGAGTCGAAGATGAAGATGAAAACCTGCATTGTTGAAACTGGTCCGGGTGATGTCACTGCAAAATTTATTTCAGGGTATTTTAAGGCTAAATCCCTGCTTTCAGAGGGATGCCAACGACCATGTTTGGACCTTCTCTCAGAAGTTAGCCCTGTCAAGATTAAGGATGGGAATCTAGTTGCCAGTAAAACCTTAGAGGCACTAAGGTTGTCATCGAAGGAGATGAGCTTGCAGGAGACCAGTAACATGATCATAGATAAAAACTAAACAAGCTTTAGAAATGAACTTTTTTATTTTCTTTTTTTTAAATTAGATGCTGGAATTAGTTGTTTGTTGATGCTAGAAGCCTAGAACTATTTTCGTGAATATGCTATCATTTTAATTTTTTGTTTGTTGATGTGTGAATATGTTCCTTCTTATTCCTCACCAATTTGCATCCTTCTGCTCTAATCTTATAGCCATTGCTAAGTTATTGTTGCATGATGCTATAAATAGAACAATGTATATATTTTTGTTGGTTCTTAACAAACTTTAGATCAAACACTCTCAATAAAATATTTTGAAAAACAAAGTGAATGATGTAAAATTCCATGTAACCAAAATTTGGGTGATTATTGTTTCCTAAATGAGCAGGCAGTTTAAAACTGTGAAGTTACTATAAAACAGTGACAAGGTATGGTTTCTCATTCTTTTTCTAATTTATTTTCTATTTTTCCCTTTGAAAAATAGCAGATAGGTATTTCCTTTGATTGAAATATGGAAGAAGAAATCAAGAAAGTACATCTTTTGTGGCTTTGGTCTTTCATTCTAACAAATTGCCTAGTGTTCTTTTATTGTTTGAGATCAATTAATTACTCTTGTTTAAGATTATTGTTTCCATTGTTAGTCAAATCTTTTAAAATTTATTGTTGTATCTTCACAATTTTCCTGATGTGCTGCTGAATCCATTGATGATGAGTTCTGCATTGTCCATTTTTGGTTTTCTTACCTAACGAGGTTGAAGATTCACTCGTCATTTTGTATAGTTAGTAACTATTTTTTTTATCAAAGACAATTGTATTTCATTTCACTTAATAGAAAAAAATATATATATGAATTGGTCCAACTTGGACAACCAAAAGCAAGAGAAGGTGAGATTTTCATAGGAATTAAAGATGTAAATATAAAATAAACTTATAAAATATAATAAAATATCAAAATATTATTAAACGGTTTTGCTAGGTGTACACATAAACACATTGAAATACATAAATTTTTCTCACTTAGGGAGTAATTAATTAGGATGTGTTTGTGTGTTTTATGTGTACACCAATATTAATTGATTATTAAAATACATTATATTTAATATATTATATTTTATATATTCAATGTCTCTCGTGTCAAATAAAAATTAAAATTAACGTGTTGGCATGTCCGTATCGTATCCCGTATCCGTGCTTCATAATTCACTACTTTATGGACAACGTATTTGATTCTGAAGCTGCCATCTTCCGAGAAAGATCCTACCAGAGAGTAACTACATTTAGTTAAGGAAAATGGCATATGTTTCCCTAGCCTTTTTAAAAGTTATATAAGTACAAGTAGGGGTGTCAATGGAGCGGGGCGGGGGCCGGGATGCTTTCCCGCTCCTCGTCCCCGCTCTACCCTATTCCCCGCCGTGTGGAAATTGTCGTCCCATTTTCCGCAGATTCTCCATTCCCCACGGATTCCTCATTTCCCGTTTTATTTTAATAATTTTAATAGATAATTTTAATAAAAATGACAAAAAATAAAAAATTAGTTAAAAATACTAATATAGTAAAACATTATTTGAATATATCTTGTCCAAAATAATAAATTATCTAAAGCTCAACATTATATTAAAAAAAATAAAATTATACAACATAATGAGATATGTGAAATGACTAAAAAGCACATACTAGAAATTGATTAAGAAGGATATTTAAGGCATTTCAAATAATTCGGGAAATTTCGAAATGTGAAATTACATAAAATGTTACAATATATATTATCTAAATAAAAATATTTTATGTATTTATTATTTTTTGGGGACGGGGACGGGGCCCAAGATTCCTTGCTCGGGTTCCCGCCACGGCCTTAGGAGGATTTTGCCCCATCCCTATTCCCACAGTAAAATTCCCCGCCTTCGGGCCCATTCTAGGCGTTTCCCGAGGGATCTCCGTGATGTGAAGAATTTTGACACCCTTAAGTACAGATCTAACGTTTATGAAATATCTAACAGTCATTTATCTTCGAATAAACAGTATAAAGATTAAGATAGTGAAAATGTGAAAAGGGGGAATAAATGAGTTAAAAAGAGAAAAAATAAATAAAAAATAAATAAAGTGTACGATGTAATTGTATTATTCATTAGAAGGTCAGGACTATTATGTATTAATAAATCTAGCTGACCAAGTGGTTTTACCAACTAAATGGCTAACCAAGTAAATAACTTCACGCGCTCTTTTTTCTTAATACAACGTTAACCAAGTGCTTTAACCAAGCAAATAACCAAAAAAAAATCTGTTTCTTTCCGTTTTTCATTTTTTAGCTTGATTTGCGAAATTCATTGTCGTTTTCGTCTTCCTTTGTTGTTAGATTTCGTTTTGCAACTTTCATCGTTTCCTTCTTCGTTTTCTGTTGTTAGAAGAAGAAGATGACGATGATGATGAAGATGATGATGCGAAAACATGGAAGAAGGAAGGAAAGAAAAAAAGAAGAAGAAGAAGAAGATGCAGACTTGGAAGAAGGAATGAAGGAATAAGAAGAAGAAGATGGAGTACATTTGAGTGGTAACTTTCAATAATCTGTTTCTATTTTAATTCAAAATCCATTTCTGCGCATTATTACTTTATGTTTCTACGCAATGTTACTTTCTATTTTGGCGCATTATTATTTCTTTTTCTACGCATTATTATTGTTTTTTGTTTGCGTTCATGTGTTGTTTTTATTTTTGTGCATTTTAGTTTATGTTTTCTGCTCATTTTAGCTTTTTGTTTCTGCCTATTTTGGCTTTATATTTCTACGCAGTTTTGAGATCGTGTAGATTTAAGTTGTTGCTGTTGTAGTGATTTCTTCTCACTTTGTTTTAGTTGCTGTTGTTATTGTGATTTTGTTTCTGAGTAGTTTGGCTTTCTATTTCTGCTTAGTTTTGAGATTTTGATGATTTAAGGTGTTGTTATTGTTGTGATGAAGAAGATGATGATGATGATGATACAGATATGGAAGAAGGAAGGAAGGAAGAAGAAGATACAGACTTGGACGAAGGAATGAAGGAAGGAAGGAAGAAGAAGAAGATTTTATTTATGCGTATTATTGCTTTCTGTTTTTGCACAACGTTGCTTTCTATTTCTGCGCATTATTGCTTCATATTTATGTACAACAACAGCAGCAACAACAACAGTAGCAACAACATAAAACAGAGGAGGAGGGGGAAGAATTGAATGTTCGTGAATTTGAAGAGCGGTAGTGAGTGTACGTAGTGAGAATACGTTTTAGAAAGTAACCTAAGTGTGTTTAATACGCGTTTTTTGTGAGAGTGGTGGTGTTATTTGTAAATTACTTGGTTAATCACTTGTTTTTTAAATCACTTGTTCAAATAGTAAGACTGATTATGTATTAGTATTTATAAAATTTTTAAAAGGTAACATCGTGTAAAAACCGCTACTACAAGAATCACCAGAGAACTGTTTAACCGGTTGGTCGGACCAAACCGAAACCAGGCAGGTTTTTGTACGCGTCGTTTTTAGATTTTTGGGTCTGAGAGTCTCACACACACACACTCTCTCTCTCCCTCGAAGAACTGAATATTGAAGAAGCTTGTTCTAGCCTTGCCTCCATCGCCGCCATCTCGTGTCACCGCCACGAGACCACCACAGGTCCCTGTCTCGCCGCCGTCCTGGCGTTGTCTCTCTCGGCTATCTCTGGCCTCTGCACGTCCGTCTGTTGAAGGTAGGTGGCCAAGCTGAGTTGTTGTTGCTGCTTCTTTTTTAAAATTGAGAATGATTCACTGCTTCTATGCTTCTTACTCTATGTTTTTTATTTGAGATTTGAATTTTATTAAGAAAATTTCTCTAAAGAATTAGAGCTGTTGCTTCTGTGTTATTAGAAAATTTACTCTGAACAATTCCTTTGTGCTACTGAATTACTGATTTTTTCATGAAAATAAGATAGTTATTGCAAAGTAGTTGATGCTCATGTTAATTTTGATCTACGCATCTTCCACGAGGGAATGTCAGCTTTGTCGTCATCTTATAACTCTGAGTGAAATACAGAATGTATTATTGTTATTATTATCTTTTCTAATATAAACAGGATTTGTTCTCTAGGTTGGTATTGTTGTTGGTTGAACTAGTGTCAAGAATGATAATCCCCAAACGTTTGATAATCTTGCTTTGCAATTTATGACTTTATGTAGCTTTTATATTTATCTGGAGTCTGGACCATGTAAAATAATATTGTAGTTTTACATCATTTTGCTATTGCTAATAATTGTTGGTGTTTGGTTTGGTGTAGAGAAAGCTTAAACTACACAATCTTATAAAACCAATAATCATGGGTAAATAGGACCAAACTGTACAATCTTAACAAAACCTACTTTCCTGCCTATCGTAACTACACAATCCTAACAAGACAGCGAGTTCAAAATTCAACATAAACAATACCATGCAAATAACAAAATTCGTCTTCCAAAATTCGCTTATTGTTTTAGATTTGAAATAAATCATAATGTGGATTATGTTAATCATGATACGGATCGTGACATTTTTTTCTCTCTCCAAAGATATTAGTTATTGCATTAATGAAAAGACTATTACATCTTTAATAAAGTTTGTCAAAAAATAGACAAATAAGCATAAACAAGAAAACAAACAAGAAATCAGAAGGGTATTCCCAAAAAAAATTAATCAAAGTGTTGAAAGGAAATAAAGTACCGAAAATAAAGTAGCGAAGAAGCACGTGACCTTAAAAACCCTAATTGCGCCGTCGCCAAAGAGTATGAAATGTGTTATATTATTTAAACACTAAAATTAGCTATTAATATATAATAGATATTAAAATACAAAATGCATTATTAAAAACAATAAAACTGCACAAATGGCTTACTATGCAAATAAGATTGTCGTGAAAAATTAATACTAAAATAAAAAAATGTTGGAATACAAAATATATAAATATTGAAAACGAGTTAACCTACCTTTCTCGTGTATACATATATATACAATACACGAACGATTAGCTTACGCAAATAATTTTTGTTGATATCGATTCTCCTGATCATATCCTCAATCTCCGATACCGATTTACCATGGCCAAGAGCAACGATGTTCCAATGCTGGAAATCCCAGGGAAGAAGAGTGACGTTCCGATACCCAACCCGAATCCGAATCCGACAAAGATGCTGGCAATCCCAATGAAGAAGAGTGATCCGGTGGAACTGTACTGGCCGTTACGCAACTTAGTAGCAACAAATACTCAGAGAGTGATGCACAGAAGGTTGAAAGCGTTCTAGAAACCCTAAACAAATGCCGCAGTGACATGGTTGAGCGAGAAGACCTCTCTCTTCCCATGCAACGTAACTGCCTCCTCCACTACTTAAAATGCTTCTACATGGTTGAGCCACTCTTCACCGCTATCTCCTCAAATCCGGACCGGATAATCTTTTTCTGGTACGATGCCTTCGACCCTGACTATATATGTGTGGATGGGGTCTCCTTCCAGCACAACAACATCCAGTTGGAGAAGGCTGCTGTTCTCTTCAACCTTGGCGCCATATACAGCCAGATTGGGGCCTCTTTCGACACCACAACCGCCCTTGGCCGTCACCTTGCAATAGACGCTTTCAATGCAGCGGCCAATATCTTCTTGAAACTCTGGAAGGATTTTGCCCAGAAATTCTCCGCGACCCTTGACTTGACCGGCCTTTTTACCGAGAGTCTGCACCACCTCTTCTCCGCTCAGGCTTCGGAGCTCAACATACAGCAACAACTCGACGACGACAAAAACAACAACGACGACTTCGGTTCCGCTCTGCAAAAACATCGTTTGGCCATTTCGTTTAAATCGGTCAGTCTGACTCTTAGATTGATTTTACATTTATTTTTTTCATTTTATATTTTCGATATCACGATTGGATTCATGATGATGATGTAGGTTTCTAAGCTTTATCATAGAGCCTATGATCTGATACTAAGTGATTCGGCAGCAACCGAACATGTCTACTCATTTGACCGAACCTGGGTAACTCATCTTTACCAAAAGTCGAAGTTTTTTCAGGAGGAGGCTCATCAGAGGAAAGCATCAATCCTACCTGAATCTAAACGACCTAAAACGTCCTCAGCGGTCCAATCTTGTCCTCTTGTTCATGATACAGAATCTTTCACTGAAATTTTTGTTAGAGGGTTTTGCAGGAGCTCAGACCAATGGATACCCAAACAACAACTAAAATACCTTGACCTCATCCTCTCCGAGTACGGTCCTTTCAAGATTGTCGATGATGGAAAGCTGGTGGTTAACCCATGGGACATGCCTCCTCCTCCCTATCCAGCAGCAAATTTGTCAATCCTCTCTTCTTCTTTATCCTCACATATTTTGGCATTCCCTTTG
This sequence comes from Stylosanthes scabra, assembly GCA_036250425.1. Taxonomy (NCBI): domain Eukaryota; kingdom Viridiplantae; phylum Streptophyta; class Magnoliopsida; order Fabales; family Fabaceae; genus Stylosanthes; species Stylosanthes scabra. The sequence continues at coordinate 2,522 of JASCZI010211709.1, read as the reverse complement.
AAGAAGAGTCAGCCCTTGGATCTCTATGAGCCCTTGCGCAGTTACTTTGTCCTCAAATGCTCTGAGAGTGCGGCAAGGAGAGTAGAAGGGCTTCTAGAAACTCTAGCAAAATTGCGCAATGCAATGCAAAGTGTTGACCTCTCTCTGTCCACCCGTCATGAATTCCTTATCAACTATTTCAAATGTCTTTGCATGATTGAGCCTTTGTTCCCCATTAGTGAATCACCAAACCCACCTATCTTTGTTTGGTACAATGCCTTTAACCCACAAGAGAATTCTTCTCAGCACAACATTCATCTAGAAAAAGCCTCTATTCTCTTCAACTTGGGAGCTCTCTGCACTCAAATTGCTGCCTCCTGCAATCTCACCACCATCCAAGGCTATCGCGTTGCCATAGATGCCTTAAGTGAAACATCACATTGGTTCCTAACACTGCAGCTTGAGGCTAAGAAGGCATCTGCCACCACCATTGACTTGTCAGTAGACTGCGCCAAGATGATGTGCGAGATAATATCCGCTGAGATTTCCGACTTGAAATGGAATTTTCCACATCCACAATCTGATCGATTAACATTACCTGGATATCCTGTACGTATATAATAATCATCTACCTTTTCAGTTGGTCCTTTCTTAGTGCAATTGTTTACTTGATGTCAATCTTGAATTGTTAAATTGTTTGATTGAGATGATGTAGGTTTCTCTGCTGTATCGGAAAGCTTATGATTTGTCCACATCTGGGCCTTTAGCTGAGAATCTTGCTCATACCTCGATACCTCAATATCTCGAGTCGAAGATGAAGATGAAAACCTGCATTGCTGAAACTGGTCTTGGTGATGTCACTGAACAATTTCTTTCAGGGTATTGTAAGGCTAAATCACTCCTTTCAGAGGGATGTCAACCACCATGCTTGGACCTTCTCTCTGAGCTTAGCCCTGTCAAGATTAAGGATGGGAATCTTGTTGCCAATGCAACCTTAGAGGCACTAAGGTTGGCATTGAAGGAGATGAGCTTGCAGGAAACCAGTAACATGACCATAGAGAAAAACTAAACAAGCTTTAGAGATGAACTTTTTTATCTTCTTTTTTAAACTAGATGCTGGAATTAATTGTTTGATGATGCTAGATTCCTAGAACTATTTTCGTGAGTATACTGTCCTCTTAATTTTGTTTGTTGATGTGTGAATTATTTTTTTTTTTGGTGACTGTTGATGTGTGAATTATGTTGCTTCTTATTCCTAGTGTTCTTTTTTTGTTTGAGATCGATTAATTACTCTTCTTTTTAATTATTGTTTGCTCATTTCACATTCAAAATCTCTAAATAACTTTGCACTCAACTCAGCTCATTTGAGTTGGTACCCAATTGGGTTTATAAGCTAGATGAGCTTTTGCTCAATTTATAGTGTGGACTTAATTTACTTTTTTATTATCATTGAGATGTATAGTTGCTTTATTAAACTTTGCTGATATAGATTTATTTGTATTGCTTGTTTTAGCTAACTGGCTTCTTAGTTGTGAAAATTGTAGCAGTATTAAAATTAATTTTTAATTTAGAAAACAATCATGCTAGGTGCAAGTGATTTTAGTAACCAAGTACAAAACTAAGTGGTTTCAGTAACCACACGCTCAAACAAGCCCAATCTCACCCTCAAAGCGTGTGAACACGCACTCTCTTCATCGTTGCCATCGTCATCTGCCTGATTCAAGATTTGATTGGGTTACTTGATATTTGTGTGCATTCTCCTCCTCCTTCTTCTTTGCTTTTAATTGCTTGATTCAATATTTGATTGAGTTACTGATAAGTTCATATTATATGATTGATTTTTGAGCTAAAAAGAATGGATTTATCAACTTAAACTCACATTAAACTCTTGTTGATGTATGCTTTTGTAAATTCTCTCCTAATTGTGCTTAAATTGAAAATTGCATGCTTTTA
>JASCZI010211708.1:31904-43879 GCA_036250425.1 Stylosanthes scabra | reverse complement strand
CAGCTTCGTGAATCAAAGGGAATGACAACAATCAAATTCCGTCCACATTCTGGAGAGGTATATACTGGATACCAGGGTGTATTTCTTCCCCCCCTCCCCCTTCCCCTTTTTTTTTTTTGGATTTATTCATTTTCATATGGAAACCTGATTCATCATGATATTGTCTTTAGGCTGGGGATATTGATCATCTTGCTGCAACCTTTCTTACGGCCCAGAACATTGCACATGGAATCAATTTGAGAAAATCCCCTGTACTTCAATATTTGTATTATTTAGCCCAGGTATTGCCCTTTTTCAACTGGTTACTTAGTTATGAACTTGAGATATTTGTAGTGACTAATTATTTTTATTGGAAACTTTTTTATCAGATTGGACTGGCAATGTCTCCTCTTAGCAATAACTCCCTATTCTTAGATTACCACAGGAACCCTTTTCCAATGTTCTTCTTACGAGGTTTGAATGTTTCACTTTCTACGGATGATCCACTCCAAATTCATTTAACAAAGGAACCATTGGTTGAAGAGTACAGTATAGCTGCTTCTGTAAGATCTCTCTCTCTCTCTCTCTCTCTGGTATAGGAAGACAGTGCTTAATGTCAGGATGCTTTCCTCCTAAACAGGTTTGGAAGTTGAGCTCATGTGATTTATGTGAAATTGCCCGGAATTCAGTTTATCAATCAGGCTTCTCACATGCCTTAAAGGTACATTTTCTATCCTGCCTCTCCTGGATACTAATCCTGTATCCTCAACCTCAAGTCATAACTTGGTCTGTTCTTGTCCTAATGTGTATTCAATGTAACCCGTAATGACCTTTCATGGTCGAGGTTGACCGAAAATTCGATCAATATTTAACACGATCATCTTGGCATATATGGTCTTTTCTTATTCAGTATTATTTTAAACTTTTAGTTACTGAACTCTGATACATTTTGTTATATACACTGAAAAAGAAAACCCCTCAAATTTTATCTTATTTTTGTATATGATGCAAAATGAATAAATAGTAACTGAATTGAAACTGGTTATTACATGAAGCATAAATATTTTGTTATGGAGTGGCATCATGCTTCCTTTATTTTGTTATGGAGTGGCATGATATATGATGATAGTAGATGTTTATTTAAAAGTAAATCAATTATTATTTAAAAACTATAGTTAGTTTTTCTTTTAACTGATACTTTGTTCCGAACTAATCCTTTTGTTGTTCAGTCACATTGGATTGGTAAGGAATACTACAAGAGGGGGCCAGACGGAAATGACATTCGCAAAACTAATGTTCCTCACATCCGGTTGGAATTCCGCGACACGGTATGAGTTTAATGGTTGAACCAACACATTTAACTTCTTGTGTGCCTTTTGTTATGTGTTGAAATTAATAATTTAATAATTTACCCCGTTTTTTCATGTATGGTTGAAATGGTTTATAAACAAATTGAGATATTTGCTTGCCAAGTTTACAGGCATATTGTATTTCATTGATTGATAAATGTGTATGAAAAGAATTTCATCACGTGATCTGTTAGGCAAGAATCACATAGTATGATTGCTATCCTTGCAGATATGGAGAGAGGAGATGCAACAGGTTTATTTGGGCAAGGCCATTATTCCCGTAGAAATTGACAAATAATATGCCAGAGGCATGTTTGATGCATACTTGAACTAGTGGAGGTTGTGAATTGGATCCATTTCATTCTTTCTTTTTTTCTTTCCCCTTCTAAGTGCGTGTACTGTGAACAATTGAACATGCAGGCTCTAGTCTTTTTGGATTTGGTTTCCTTTAAAATGCACAAGTTGGTATAATGAGAAAGTGAGGGGTTAAGTATTCTTAAATCAATAATTTGCATTGTAATTTGTAAGCAGGCTTACTAAATTATCAAAAGGATAGTTAATCCCTCATTTTCTTGCTTTACTAACTTTCACTTTAGAGGAGTCAGTTCCCATGGTTTTAGCTTTAGAATGTAGCAATAACCGAGTTACCCGAACATTTATTGAATTTCTTCACTTAGGTAGAGATTGAATTCTGCAAATTCGTCCAGAGATCAAGAATACCACTCAGGCTGAATATATTAGGAACTCAAGCAGATACATCATTTGTAATTTACAAGATCACCGAGCTTGAGCATGGATCAAGGACTACACTGCAACATGTGACATGTCAACATAGCTTGGGAAACGTGTTCTATTGTATTCACATGGGCTACAAGCCTATAAGTAAAATTGGTAGGGTTAGGTTAGCAATAACTGCAAGCTTTTTGGGCAAATGATGATGCCTATTGCTGCTAGAAATATATAACATTCAGAGAGAGGAGAGATTCTCTAAAAATTTTGACTTTTTTGTCCATATTGTATCCCCTCCCTTGGTTCGTAAAACAGGGAGCCTGTCAGTTTTGGCATAAATATTTGATAATGCCATGCACTATTTCAATGCCAGAGCTAGATAGAGGGTGAGAGTTGAGGTTTATACTATTTATACCATAAATAAAATGAACTTCATTGAAATTCTCAATGTCAAAGGTTGGGTTAGAATTGGAAGCATACTGTGCAACCATCTCAATGACATTATTTATGTATTTATTTATTTTTTACTGTTGATGTACATGCACATGCACATTCTACTTGAACGCGTCATAGCAGCACCAAGATAACAATTTATAAGTTTTGGAACTCGTTGGCAATATAGGAAAACTGAAAAATGTAAAAGATGTGACAATCTAATCATAAGTTTTTGAAATAATTGGTAATTAGCAATTAGGTATCTCATATCAATTATATTGCATAGCAGAAAGGATCAAAATGAATGCTGTGATTTGAATGTTGTTATAACAATCCATAAAAAGGGTTCAGAAGTTTTAGTCCTGGCTTGTTCTCTGCCAAGGCGTACTTTTCTTGATATTGGTCCATTATTGCTCTTAAATTGGTTAACGGCATTGAGCCTTGTTCAGGTTATTTAATAATAATATATCACATCCATTAAAAAAATTGTTAACCTACATTATAACAATTAGGTACTTTGATTTATAATAATTCTAGGTATATATGTATTTTTTTTAATTAAATTCAATTAAATTATTTATTTTATGTCAAATAAAAAATAATATCAAATAAATATTTATTTTAGTGCTATTTTCTTATTTGATATCAAATAAAATAATATTTTATTTAATATAAAATATTATATTTGACTAGTGCTACGAAACCAATGGTACAGAGCTATTAGGGAGTCAATAATTAAGTTATCATCCAAAATGTATATGAGTTATCATCCATAACTCATATATCCAAGGTTAAGTTATCATCAAATTTATATGTTATCATCCGTAAGTATGTGTTGACTCCCTATTGGTCATAATGTATTGACTTCTTAGTCTTTTTCATTATATTTATGTAAATTACTAAAAAAAAATTATAAGTTGCAACTCTCTTATAAAAATTTCTGGCCCCCAAGTATTATTTGCAACTTTCCTACAAAAATTTAATAGAATTATCCTTATTAGCCAGTGCTTCCTTGCCCATGAAATTTTGGGAGGATGCATTTAAAAGTATTGTCTGCATTATCAATCTACTACCTACTATAGTCCTGCAGTCTAAAAGTCCTTATGAGATGCTATTCAAACAGGTTTCGGATTACAATTTCTTTAAAATTTTTGGTTCTTCTTGTAATCCATTTCTTAGGCCTTATAATAAAGTTAAATTTGCTAATAAATTTGAATTGTGTTTATTTCTTGGTTATGATTCTAATCTTAAGGATAAAAGTGCATGGCAAAGTATACCTAGCAAGACATGTTAATTTTGATGAAATCAAATTTCCTTATACAACCATGTTTCCTAAATTGTCTTCTATGCCATCTTCTGACATGTCACACACACATTGTTTATCATATACCTTGGGATTGATTGGTTTGGCCATTTTTATTTTCATTTTCAGTGAAAATGAAAATAGGACACAAAAATATGATTGATCGAGTATTTTTAAATTATTTTCAATGAAAATATTTTCAAAAAGATAAAATAAGATTGAAAACGCTCTTTCTTTATTTTTAATATTTTCAGTTATCTCAATTGGATAGCATTGTTTTATTAAATTGCATAACTTTCTTTATTTTTTTAAATCTATTTCTCTAATTATTCTTCTTTGTACTCTCATTTTTTTTAAATTGATGATTCATTGACAAATATTTTAATAGCCTGAGTATCAATCATATTTATATAATTTTAACCTCATAAAATAAATAACATATAAAAAAAATTACATATAATAATTATGTTTTTTTTTAGGTATGCCATATGTATTATTATTTTCATTTGATTTGAATTTATGACTTTATTTCTTATGCACCTATCAAATAATATCCAAAAATTAATGTCATTGGTAGATGTTCATAATAATGTATTTTTTTTAAGGTATGCTATATATATTATTATTATTATTATTATTATTATTATTATTATTATTATTATTATTATTCATTGCAAGTAGAGTAACAACATTATGAGAATTCAGTTATTAGTTTTTTTTATTTTATTTGAATTTGTAGTACATTAATACTCATATAAATTAAAGTGTTAATATAAAAGATTTATGATTTTTTTTTTGCATAAGATTATCATTTAGGAAAAAATGTATAAAAAAAAACTAAAACCAATAAAAAAAATATTCAAAATTGCATTATTCCTTAAATATGTACTCTCTTAATAATTTTCGCAATTTTTTTTGCTTTTTCTTTTAATTTTTATTTTTTAACTTCAATATTTACTTATTATTTATTTTATTAATAAGAAAAATATAATTTTATATTTTAAAATCAATATTGAAAATACATTTCAGAAATGGACCAATCAAACATATTTTTACTATTTTCATTATTTGAAAATGAATCTTATTTCTACAAATCAATCGTCGCTTTTCCTATAATGTGAAAGTTTAAAAATAAAAATAATTTTCAGTAAATGAAAACAAAAAATAAAAATAGAAAATATTTTCTCAAACCAACTAGCCTCTCAATTTGCAAATGATACAAAAACCACAGCTCTTGATAGTCCTACACCCTATGCCTTTTTCCAATGCTACTACCATACCTGATTCAAATATCACTTCTTCAACACCTAGACACATTATACCAATTGATAGAACTCAAGTTGTATTACCTCCTGCCAAACCTATTAATACTCACTCTATTACCACAAGATCAAAATCTGGTATTACAAAACCAAGATTATTCAAAACAGTGGCAACAGTGAATCAGGATCTTGTTAATGAGATTCCAAAAAATGTGAATCAAGCTTTCCAACTTTCTCATTGGAAACAAGCAATGGACAAGGAGATTGCAGCTCACATGAAGTTCAACACTTGGACAATCAAAGAAACACCAGTCAATGCAACAATCATTGGAAGAAAGTGAATTTTTGCCAAAAAAAAATAAAAAAATAAAAAATCAAAATGGAAACATCCTTAGATATAAGACAAGATTGGTAGGTAAAGGATTTGATTAGGTTGAAGGAATAGTTTATGACCAGATATATAGTCCAGTGGTGAGACCTACAACTGTAAGAATCATTTCATCCCTTGCTGTCAGCCACAAGGCTACACTAATGGGAATAAAACTCAAGCTTGCTGTCTTAATAAAACTATCTATGGCTTGAAACAAGCTCCAAGGGCTTGGTTCAAGACTTTGGCAGCTACTCTTAAACATTTTGGTTTTGGAAACATAAAATCAGATGTTACTTTATTTGTTAGACAAAGGGAAAATTCTCTCATTTATTTACTTGTATATATGTGGATGACATTGTTGTCACAGGGAATAATACAAATGAAATAAACTCTGATACAATATTTTAAGAACATTTTCCCTCTCAAACACCTTGGACAGTTCAGCTTTTTTTTTTAGGTTTGGAAGCAAATTATGTTTCAGAAGGTCATCTTGTTACACAAACCAAATATGGATTGGAATTACTTAAGAAAGCTGGTATGGAAGGCTGCACTGCAATGCCTACACCGATAATTTCTGGATTACAACTCTCTGCTGCAAATTCAGAATTATTTGAAGATCCCAAGCAATACAGATCCATAGTTGGTGGATTCTTTGATAAGACCAGATTTGGCATACACTGAACAGGGTAGCTCAGTACATGCATGTTCAACCAACATTCAAGCACTGGAATATCTTAAAATAATTTTAAGATATCTCAACGTTACAGTAAATTGTGGATTGTCATTTACCAAGTCACCTGATTTTCATTTTATTGCAATTGCATATTTAGATTGGGGAGGTGACTTGGATGACAGGAAATCAATTACTAGATTTTTTGTATACTTGGGCGGCAATCTAATTTCATGGAAGAGCAACAAACAAAGCAAACAGGCAGAGTGGGCATCAGCACAAACTGTAACAGACTCATTAAAAAGACTAATCATTTTTCTCTTTCTGTTATGAAGTGAGCACTGATGAGACAAAAAAAACTTAATGAAAAAGTAATAAAGAACCAATCAACTACCAATATCCTTTTACTAGACACTTCAGTGGTCTATATAATCATAGTATATGGCTATATGCTACTTCTTCACCCTCTAAACCCATGAGAAAAAAAACAAAAAAACAAAGAAGAATCCATTTACAAAGACGACAAAAACAGGGCAATAAACCATTTGTCAGGGCTACTAAAATTAAGCTAGAGGAACAATCCTTGATCAATATACAGACTCCAATAATCCTGGGCTGCCCAGTAATAATTTCACATTGATACCAAAATTCAGTAATAAGATTGCACAAAAGATAGATAAAGTGGAAGTCTCAAATAATAACAATCTTACCTTGCTTTTGGTGCATGCATATTTTAACCTCCCAAGTGAACCAAAAAAAAAAAAAAGGCAAATTGGATGACCCCTTTACCCACTATTCCTGCAATAGGAATATGAGCAAGAACAAAGAAAATTTAAAAAGGAATTTCATTTTTGAGAGTGAAAAAAAAAAAAAAAGTAAGGTTATGTTTGTTTACAAGAACTGTACAGGACAACATACTAAAACATGGACAGTACAGAACAAAACACTAAAATTTAATGTCTTTGTACAGCAACAAGGCTACACTAATGAGAATACAACTCAAGCGTGCTGTCTTAATAAAGCTATTTAAGGCTTGAAACAAGCTCCAAGGGCTTGGTTCATGACTTTGGCAGCTAATCTTAAAACATTTGTCAAAACACAAAATCAGATGTTGCTTTATTTGTTAGACAAAGGAAAAATTCTATCATTTATTTACTTGTGTATGTGGATAAAACTGTTGTCACAGGGAATAATATAAATGAAATAAACTCTAACATTTTTCCTCTCAAAGACCTTGGACAGTTCAGTTTTTTCTAGGTTTGGAAGCAAATTGTTTCAAAAGGTCATCTTATTACGCAAACAAATATGCATTGGAATTACTTAAGAAAGCTGGTATGGAAGGCTGCACTGCAATGCCTACATCGATGATTTCTTAAAATAATTTTAAGATATCTCAAAGTTACAGTAAATTGTGGATTTCATTTTATTGCATTTGCATATTTAGAGCAATTTGTGTATAATTGGGCAGCAATTTAATTTCATGAATTGTAACAGCAATCTAATTTCATGGAAGAGCAACAAACAAAGCAAACTAGGTAGAAGTAGTACAGATGCAGAGCAGAGATCAAAGGCAGCAGCACAAACTGTAACAGACTTATTAAAAAGACTAATCATGTTTTTCTTTCTGTTATGAAGTGAGCACTCATGAGACAAAAACTTAATGAAAAAGCAATAAGGAATCAAGGGGAGTGCTATGCTGCTGAAAGATGTTTTCTTCTTCACCTGCTGAAATAGCGTGTCAAAATACTGGATGATACGCGTGTTTTCCCCAACCGACAAGAAGAATAGATTGTCGCAGATTGAAGCAGTTTTGGGTCCCACATGTGTCGGGGAGTTGCTCACTAATTCTACTATTATATTGGATCATTTGATAAAGTTAAACGGAAACTGAAATTTATTATTTTTATTGTATGTGTGGGCTGGGCTTATTTTCGGGAGAAATGGGTCTGTAATGTATATTAAAACAATTTGGTGATTAAGTGTTTTTGTTATAATATTTAGGGATCTAATACCAAATAATAATAATATTGGAAACTTTTCCCATTTGACACAGTCCAAGGCCGCCATATCATGTGACACTCGGTTTTCAGTAAAGCTGTAAGTTTTTGTCGTCTTCCTCACATGAAAAACCCGTTAAAGTCCCTGCTTAGTAAACACAAATGACCAAATAGGGCAGCCACATATTATGGGCTTTTATTTGAAGCTTGTGGTCCGTTTTTAAATCTCCCCTCTTCAGTCGTGGCGGAGGTGGATGTATTCCTTATGTGGTGGCATAAACCCTAAAAAAAATTAGGGAAAACAGATTTCAGTCAATCCATTGGATTATCAGTCGAAGAACTACATTTATTGGTATCATCTATGCACACTTTGTAGACTGATTTGGACAAAGAGTAATAGTAAGGGATCATTTTAACCCATGGATGGAATGGAAAGTAACGAAATACGATGCAGAACCATAGGCAGTGGTCTTCTTTTCTGTTGCGTGATGTTCGTGGAAAAATAGAAACAAAATCATCTTTAACAAGGGAAAGCTCAATCTGGAGTCTATGAATGATGAAATAAGTTGGGTATATGTCCTGTTGGAAAAAGGATAAGAAGGTTAGAAGCCAGGCAGCAAGAAGGAAGATGAAGTAATTGATAATTAGAGGACCTTTAACTTCATTCCAAGGTATTTTAATTCCATGTTGTATTGTGTGTGTTTTTGGGAGTAGAATCTAAAAGATAAAAAAGTAGAGCCACACCAGAATCTAAACTAAGACTACCCATCGCCGGTCCAACGTAGGGACTAACCAAGACAATCCAGCATAGACAAATTCCCCAAATCAAAACCATTGACAAAAGTTAATTCGAATTTAGACGGCCACAGTTAATGACACACGATGATACAAACAATCAAACTGTCATATGGATAAGCTTCCAATAATATTTAGGGATGTGGAAATATGAATGGAAGGTATATGAACTTGCCTTAGTTGGTTAATGTGGAACCGAGTACTAATAGAAAGTGCTAATTCATTCTTTAATTATTTTTTTAATTTAAATGGATAAATAATTTAAATATAAATATATTTTTAAAATTAAAAAATGAGATTTTTATTAACTAAAAAATAATATTTATAATTAAATTATTTATTATTTTAAGTATTAAGAGAATAATTAAGAAAATAAATTAAAACTTGTTATTACTACTAAATGTGAAAAAATAAGGGACAAAATTATTAATCAGTAAAATACTAAAACAAAAATTATAAACCACAACTTAAATAATTAAAAAGCAGAAGACAAAAAAAGAGAGTTAAAAACCAGTAATTATAAACCACAAACTGGTACAAAAATTAATTTAAGATTTCCCAATACGATTTTCTTAGGATTGTTCCTAATACATAGATTTAATCTAATTGGCCTGCCAACTACCCAACTTGAATCAGGTTTAAGGTTTTATTCACACAAAAATTTTACACTTATCAAACCTTCTAAGATTGATATAAATACTTCGTAAATAAACTAAAACAAATGATCCATCAAAGTAACATTAAGCACCGGTAATTTCCATCCACCTTCAATGATCTTTTCTTGTTGTCCTTCAACCGAGACACGGCGTCTCCTCCTTGGCTTGACACAACATCTTCAGCATGTGAGGAAGAAAACCTCTTTCAGCACTTTAGAATTTTCCAGGAATCAATCAACTGCCAATATCCTTTTCCTAGACTTCACATATCCTAATCTAATTAAGATAGGAAAGCATCAACCATGCTATCCTCTTCTCCGAGAAAAAAGGGATTTTTTTAAAATAAATAATATAAATTATATATTTATTAAATTGAATACAAACAGAGGTATTTACAAATTTGAGCCATTGTATTATATTATGGGTCTGTTAATGGTGTAGTGAAGTTTATGGGTTACACACACCTCACTAGCCCGTGTTAGGTGATGTTGAAGCCATCATGACTCTGTCAATGCTAACACGGGTTTAACAGCAGTAACATATGGAAATTGGTGATGATTACGTTTAGTGAGAGCAACTTTTTGTAGCTTTTGCTTTCAATTATTAACATTGAGAATTGATTACAAAATTCATTTCCTTAATTATCCTTCTTTTTTTCATATTCCAATATTTCATATTACTAATATCATGTTGATTTACTTCTATTCATTTCATACATCTTTTTCATCTCCAACCATCAATATAAAAATTTTTCTTCTATCATAATTTTATTTATTAAAAAAATATATACTATAATAGACATAAAAAAATATCAATAATTCTACGTGAACAAATGGTTTTGGCCAACCAAGTGTAACCAAGTGATTTATTTATATGCTAAATAGAAGATAATTTCGGTGTCAAATAGAACTTTATTTAGGTGCACTTTTTTATACTATTTGATACCGAAATAATATTCTATTTAGCATAGAAATAAACCACTTAGTTGGCCAAAACCACTTATTCAAATAGCATTATCCAAAAAAATATATATATTTTATTTGATTACTTTATGTGCTTATATTGTTTGAGTATTTAAAAATTCTTATTCTAGTTATTCATTATGTATAAAGAAAAAATTGAGAGACTATAAAAAAAAATTACTAAGTAGACTTATGATATGTATTTTAACTTATATGTTGGGCATATGATATATGTGATAGAATAATTTGGTAGGTAGACTTAATAGATTGTATGTATAAAGAGTTTATAATATAATATAAATGATATTTTAGGTGTTTAAATACATATTTTTAACATTGTATTTTATGCATATTATTGTTATTTTTTTATGCCCTAAGATTGGAAACACCGGCTAGCCACTTGCATTATAACTTACACGAAATAAGATGGCACAATATGTTATAACGGGCTATGCATCACCAATTTCCATATGTTGCTGTTGCCAGTCCCGTGTTAGCAATGACGGAGTCATGATAGCTTCAACTTCACCTAAGACGGGCTTGTGAAGTGCGTGTAACCTACAAATTTCACCACGCTATTAACAGGCCGTGATATAATATAATGGCCCAAATATAAATATGTAATTTATATTATTTATTTAAAAAAAATCCCAAAAATAAGCCATTTATCTTTTGGGTAGAAATCTTAAAAGTAAATCGTTTTTCCAAATTTGATCACTGAAATGCTTCTTCCGGAACTCTTTTGCCTTCAAAATTATCTAATCCATATACGATGACAGCAGTTCTGGAATTCCCCATGTCACGGTCAGGGACAGCACCTTCAAGAGGCTGAAAGACCAGCCAATCGTGCAATAAGACAGCATAAATTTCCTTCTTGTGGGCAGAAAGATATACAGAAGTTGTAGGTCCACTGACTCCTTGCACATCAATGGATAAATTGGGAAATATTAATTTCCCATTGACGTCAAACAACCGTAGCATTTTCCTACCCTCTTCTGACCAAAACCCTATGCTCGGATCAAAAGAAAAAAAGGATGCTTCTAGAGAACCTACATGTAGGAATATTTTGTTTTCCATTGCAAATATTTTGTCTTTGCCTTGCAGACTGACGAAGTGCATGGATGCGGATGTAGGCTGTTTGGGCTTGAAATGAACTACAGAGATTTGAAAGAGGGATGTTGTGTAGGGTTGTCACTACATTTTTTAATTTCAAAACAACATTAACAAGATCTAGACACTAGTGCAGAAATATATTGTAGAACAAATATCCATCAAAATCCAAAAGGTATATGTTACACCAAGATATTGAAAATCAAATATATAAACAATCACATGCATTCTAGCAAATCACACAACAAAAAAAAAATTAAAAAAACAGACTTGGATATGTACCATTAAACAGAAAAGACTGTGTCTTTGTTTCAACTATATTTAATTTCTTTAATTTCTTTTATCCTATTTTCCTAAT
>JASCZI010211708.1:0-22711 GCA_036250425.1 Stylosanthes scabra | reverse complement strand
AGAAGGCTCGCATTGCATTTGAAAATATGAGAAGAGCAGGTATTAGCCCTACTGATAAATGCATAGCTTTGGTATTGGTTGCATATGAGAAGGAGAACAAGTTAAATGAATCATTAGAATTTCTAATAGATTTGGAGAGAGATGGCATTTTGGTTGGAGAAGAAGCTTCTGGAGTACTGGCTCGGTGGTTCCGAAAACTGGGGGTGGTAGAAGAGGTAGAACTTATTTTAAGAGACTTTGCCATTGCTAGAACATAAAGCTAGCATTGTTGTAGAAGTTATGCATCATACTTTATTAGAAACCATAATCAACTGTCTTTCCTCAAATTTTACACTCAAAGTTAGTAAATCCCATGTTTAAAATAAGATGTCTAATAGGCCTTATAATGGTTAGACTGGTTAATTTTTTAAAAAATAATTAATTTTATGATAATATGTAAATATATTCTTAAATAACCCGACCCCTTGTTTTTTACAACATTGTTAAAAATATTCTATTCCAAGTATCTGGAAGTCCAGGTAAACACCAATGCACACAATCTGCATTTTGTGGGTTAGATTTTTCCTCCTTAGTCAACAATCTCCCCCAAGATTCAGTGTAAACTGAGGAATGAGCATCAATCCTATACTCTGAAATTTGTGTTATGTTAATGAAAGTAACTGGAACTCTCGTCTTGTTAATCACCTTTGCCACCACACTCATCATGCCCTTGTCTGAACCACTTCCCCAATGGTTCTTCCTTGTTACTGGCTTTGTCTCATTGAAACACTTCAAATCATCCATCTTGCCCCAATCTGAGCTTCTGAAAAAAAAAAATTAAACGTGACACAAAAATTGTAATTGTTAAGTCACTAAGAAATTAGTCACGTATATATATAATGAAAGGTGAAGCTTAAATTTTGATTGAGAGACCTTGTGTGTACAGGGGACATGGTTGTGAAGAAGACCCTGGTTTTGTTTGGATTGATAGTTGAGTCAATCCAATTTGCCCATGTCCTCAAACCTAAGTTGTAAGCAATTTTTGCATCCAATTCTTCATATCCGTCTTCCCCATTTCCAAATGAACCCCATCTGCAAATTGACTAACATGTTAGATACTATTTTAAATCCATTTTCGATATATATTTTATACAGATAACTACTGAATGATTTAATAGTTGATTTTTAAATTAATGACCGTATCAGATTAGGCATGTGTTTATAACATTTGTCTTAGTTAAATGATTAGTAATTTCATAAATGAAAATGATTATAAATTAATGAAATAATACATGATGATGAGGCAGAGTAGCTATAGGTTAAGGGATCTTACAGTGTTTTAATCATAGGAGGGTTCATCCACCAAACATATGAATTGAAGACAAGTATGTCCACCCCTTCCCAGTTTTTGGCACGTTCCATGATTGAATCAATTTTCACAATCTTCTTTTGGGGATCTCTTACAACAAAGAACTCAGTGTTAGACTCCACAAGCATTGGAGCCCAGTAGAATTCTATGGTGGCATTGTATTCCTACATTATACACAAAATCAAAAGAGAATAATAATTAGATTAGGTTAGGTTGGAATTTGTACACAATATATAAAATGTATTATAAGGAGGGCCTGAATTATAACTAAAATTTAAGATTAAGTGATAGGATTAGTAATATATGTAATTTAATTGAGTTAATTATGAGTTTTTCTAATATTTGCACATACAAACATTTTAGACATCTCTTTGCTCATTTAGAAATCATAAGTAAATCACTGGGATTTTAGGTTTTTTTTATGAAGATGACAAATGGGGTAAGGTAATTTATAAGATATAAGAAATTATTGAACAAAATTTTCTATTTACATACATATAGTTAAATTTCATATTATAATCATTATGTTACTTATATACTAAGAAACAGTTATTACTATTAAGTTAGTCACTTACATAAAATATATATATAAAAATATAAAATAAGCATTAAAAATATATAAAACAAAAAACCTAGATAATACAACATAATACTTTTTGTTTTTGTGCACTATTCTTTTACCTAGAGTAGCATGTTCTTGAAGTACAAATAATAACATTATGTCCAACTTTTCACTGCATCATTTCCAAAAGAATTGTATCAAATAATAATATACCTTGGCTTGGAAGACTGAATGAACATTTCTACGTTTCATAGATTTTTGGTCTTCAGGTATCATCCATTCAACCATACAAATAAAAGATTCCCATTGGTTTTGTTGAAGTGAATCTCCTACAAATAGCAACCTCTTTCCTTGAAGCTTTTCTAGAGCTAGCTTCGGATCAAATCTAACAAAAAACACATCATCACAAAAATATAATTAAAATCATCTTAACATTAATAAAAGTTTAAATTTTTTTTTTTTTGTGGTTGAAAATATATGATTGAAAAAGTTGCAAATTAATTGTTTTTCTATTACTCAAACATAATTTTTTAAAATTCTAGCTATCTTAAAAACACTATGCAAATATGTATAAATTATTTTTTTTTCAGTAAAAAAAAATTTTTTTTATTTATTTAAATTATGTAAGCTTGTTAAAGTGTGAGATTTACTGTGGTAAAGTGCAATGTTGTGGCTGCCAATCCCAATGGATGTAGTGAGAATCTAGCCTTCCATTCTTGAGACATGAAAAAGGTGTACTTATGTAAGGACAAGTTTTGTCTGTGTATAAAGGCTTTATTGAATGATTAAACACCCATTTTCCATTTGCAAAGTTGCATTCCTCTTCCTCTTCTAAATCAAATATGTCATTAACCCATGTCACATTTATTACTTCCTCTTGTGTAAGTTTATGATCACCATCTGTTGGACAAGCACCAACATCATCCATAAAGTAATCAACTTGTTAATAACCAAATAACAAAAATAAAGAAAAATCCTTTAATGCATGTATACTTATACTATTTGCTTTTAGATAATTTTTATGAGAAAATTTAAGTGATTATCCATAGTATACTTTTAGTTATGTGAAAAGTTACATGCATTTTTATTCTTGCTATTTTTTTTGGACAAATTATTCTTGCTATTTGAAGGGGGAAACATACTTGGTTTCTTGATTTCATTGTGTTTCTTTTTATATCCTTATATATTGGCTACATAAACGGTGGTTATATGTACTATAAGTCTATAACCCAATTTTATCTTCTTAACCACCATAAAGCTAAAGTGGCCTGCAAATAACAGACCCAAATAAGATCAATGACTTACTTTTGGATTTGTGTTTAATAATAATCTCATAACACAAATTCAAATACAATATAATAGTACTAAGATATAGAGAATTAAAGAAATTATCTTCGTTGTATTTTGTATATATATAAAATATAGTAGAACAAAAAAAATCTAATTTAAAACAAGAAGCATTTTATTTATCTCTTCTCTAGACAAGTTTGTGTTTCTCTAATAATATTTATGTATTATTTCATTTTTTTCTTGCAATAATATGGTCTACAAATGCAAATGAACATAAGAGTTTCTAGATAACATAAGCAAAGATGATGATTATATATGTAATATAATTGTCACATAATTAAAAAATCTAAACTTACCAGGTTCAGGTTTGGTATTGTTTAATGATGGGCAAGGCTTGAAAATATTATTGGAGGTGGTAGTGGAAGAGAGGAATCCAAGTCTTCTTTGTACATAGAATATGGCAATGAACAAGAGAACACAAATTGTGGTCATAGGAAACTTTGCTCCTTGTTGATGAGGCACCATCTTTGTTCCTTTGAAGATCATGCTTATGGGGAACGAATATAATGAATGGCATATATGCTACTAATTGATTAAAATTTGGGAAAGAAAGAGTATGAATTTTGATGCGTCAGAGCATATACATACGTACCTTGATTATTTGTTTTTGGAGTAGGAGTGAAGCTCAATCATAGACTTATTGGGTTATACTAGATATATAATAAACTTTGCTGAAGCATAATTGAGATCAGTATATGTAAATGAATTCTAATTATGGTCCAACATGTTGCTATTCTTGTAAGTGCTCTAATTTCTATACTTCCTTTGTGCGTGACAGCATTATTGCACATTCTGTTTAAGTTTGTGAGTTTTGAGTTTATTATTATATATATAAAAGTTCAATAACCTCAAAAAAAGTGGCTCTCACATGTCATAATGCTTTAATTTGAATAATCTGGCATTGTTGGCCAATAAAAATTTAGGTTTTATTAAAAGCATGTGAGGATAAATATTTGTATTTTATTTTTATTTTTTGGAATGTAAAAAATAAATTTTGTATTATAATTTATTTTATATTTATATTAACTTTACATTTCTACTAAATAACTTTCTTATTATTAAGATGAGATTTATGTCCAAAGTGTTAACCGTCATTCCTTTTAGCTTTTTACTGATCTCATTCTTATTAAAATGTCTAACTTTCTTTCTTCTTTAGATTTCTTTGAATTGAGTTGAATTAATCAGATTTTAGGTAATAAAACTTGTGAAATAGTGTGAGTTTATTCAAAAGATTTTGCAAATTATTCTTATTTATCACCCTTACATGCATGATTGGTATAGTTCTTCAGCACGGGTTGGGTTGGTTCGGGTTTGGGAGAAAAATAAGATCCGAATCGATTAAATTTTAATTAGTTTGGGTTGATTTGGATTTGAGATTTTTAGTAGGTGAATTCGAACCAAACCGAACCGATTAAATCCGAATTGAATTGGTTTGGGTAATTGGATAACCGATTGAAAATAAAATTTTAGAAAAAAACTAGAAAAATATGAGAAAATTATTTATGTCAATAATAAATAATAATTAAAAATTTAATAAAAGGTAATATATTATTAAATTTATATTTTAATAAATATAATAAATTTTTTTGGTGACTATAAATATAATAATTTGAGTTAGGAATAATAAAATTGTATATATATTATTATATTTTATAATTTTTTAAATAAATATAAACCTAATTGAGTAATCGAATTGGTTTGGATATATTGACATCAAAATCAATATCCGAACCGATTATGGTCGGGTTGGTTCGGATCTGATCACAATTATACCCGATTACCCATCGGATATAGAACTGATATAATCAGATTGATTTAGTTTTGATCGAATAATTGAACTACCCATACCCATGCTCACCCCTACTAACTTACATTCATTATATTTATAAATTAAGTGTCAATAAACACAAACTTCAGTAATGTTTATTATAAAAAATACAATAATTCTTTGAAAAATTGTAGCTTTTCTCCTCCTGTTCTAACCACTCTTTGTCCTTGTTTACAAGCGTGGAAGTTAAAAAACACTAGAATAATGTTTTCTACCTGTTAGCTTGTAGTTCCTTGAAAGCTAGATGTGGACGTCATCAATATAATTAACAATACATTATTATAATTCATATAGCTTTGATGAGACAATGAGGCCAAATTAAAGTTACCAAAAAATTATTAAGCATGGATGATGATGAAGACACTTTAGTCCAAGAGTTAGGAAACTCTATGCTGGACTAAAAGATTATGTATGTGGATTATATATGGTTGTTGCAACTAATATATATATTATTACTTGTTAGGTTTGAATTATTGTAATTGATAATTATTGGATGGTTACGATGGCTAAATAATACGTACCGATATGATAAATTAAATAAATCAATAAGAATTTAATACGTAGAATTTAATTATCCATGTCGACATTTAATTTTTTATTTTTACTTTAAAAATTATTATATCAATGCATATATTAAGGTACCCTTATAAATAATATTTAAAAGACAAATTTATCCTTTTTGTTATTTTTGTCAAAAAATCAAATAATAATTTTTAATATTTTTATTGACAAAAATATCATTTTATAATAAACTCAAACAATTAAAATTATATTATATTAATCCAATAAATGTACAAATAAAATAAAATAAAATAAAATAAAATAAAAACTACTCATAGAACAAGAAAAAAGATTTCAGATTAATAATAAAAAATTCCCAATCCCACAAAAAATATCTAACTTTCTTCTTCTAAACGCAGACATTCACATTTTTCTCTGTGCTTCCCAAACCCTTCCACCCCTTCTCTTTTACGCATTCTTCTGATTCTTGGTGGTATAATATCAAAATAATAATAATTAATAAGTGAACATAAACAATTCTTCCAATTCCGTTACCATGTTATTACATACAGAAGCTCCAAGGATTATCTCAAATTTATATTTAAAAAAAAACCAGAAAAAAGAGAAGTCACTATCTCCGATCTCCATCAACAAATCCTAAAACCCCATCGTCTCGTCTTTTCAAGTACATTTTATATCAATTATTGATCTTGATCATTATCAATTGAGTGCATTTTTGTTGTTTGATATTCTCACGACTTTGAATTATTGGAATTAAAATGTGTGGAATTCAGATCTACTAATCTTTTTATTCTACTAGTTCTTCAGAGTTTTTTGTTTTTTTTTTTTTCTAGAATCTTGAGAACTATTGATGTTAATGCTGTTTAATGGGTGAAGGAAGACGGTGGTTCAATTATTGAGAAAGAGATGTGTTGAAGTGAGTGAGAAAGGTGGGGGAGAGAGGGTAATAAAAAAATTTTGTTCTTGTTTTTTATTTTATTTTATTTGTGTGTTTATTGAAAATTGGATTAATATAATGTGATTTTAATTATTTGGGTTTATTAAAAATATATATTCTTAATAAAATTAATAAGTATTATTTTGACAAAAATAATAAAAAGTGTTATTTATAAGAATATTTTAATATATATATATTGTTATAATAATTTAAAAAAAAATTAAATGCTGACATGAATAATTAAATTCTATATATTAAATTTTTATTGGCTTATTTAATTTATTATACCGGTATGTATTATTTAATAATCTTACCGGAGCAAGCATCTTATTGGATATTAGGATTAGATATAAAAGAAGAAAATGGGGAAACCCTAAACATAATAGCAAGCAGTGGTTTCTTGGAATGTTGTTTGAGTAGGAGCAATAATTGAGGAAGAGTAGTTAGCTAGATTATTGTGAATGATGATTATAAGGGAAAAATAAAAAATGTGATCCATCCTATAACTAATTATTTAATTTGTCCTATGATTAATTCATACCAACTTGACATTATAAATTAAAAAAATCCAGATAACAACATGTGCATTAAAAAAAAAAAAAAAACTATCATATTGACAATACGCTGGTCATATATTTTTTAAGAATAAATCTAAGTGAATACACATTTATGTATTTATTAATATGTTTTTATATTTAATAGGTTTATGTGCCAAATATAAAAATAAAGTTTAGCATATAAATTTTGAGTACATAAACAATTAAATTTAGCATAAAAAAATTTGATTCACAGCAAAAAAAATAAAATTATTTTTATTAAAATAAATAAATACAAATACATATAGTGTTATTTTTTCTGTTTTCCACTCATTTGTAAACCCCTCATGGAAAAAATACTAAATTCCTACCACTTAATAATTTCACACTACATTTGCATGACAAATTACACATGAAAAAAATATGATTAATTACTTCAACTTTCAAGAAGCAAAAGGCAAAGGGGCACACCACTTCTATTGGAGATAATAACTTTTACTCACATAGTATTTCTCGTGTTAAGTCTCGCTCTTGGACTAGCAACTCCTTGCCATGATGTTGGAGTTTCCAGAAACAATGACTCCACAACATTATTCGCATATCGGCTCCTTGTATTTGTTAAGAAAAGCAGTTCACCCAAAATAGTTTACTTTGATTGAAAAACTTAAGTGAAGGAATCATAGTTGTTTCGACCTTAGCATTAACCGTCCCCTTTCTCAAATTCTTCCCAATGGTGGAAAAGATTTTTTCTCCATCTAGTTCTACACCCACCTTATTCAATTCCATGACTTTCTTGTTGACAAAAAATTTTCTTATTTCTTTCCATATCTACCGATCAAAGAGAACACGCTCAATAAACTTTATCTATTAAATATACAAAAGAATAGGATAGCAATTTTTAGGATACAATTGAAATGCAATGTAACATTTCAAGGGACTTAAGTGATATTATGTTCTAATAATTATATATTTGCTAAGAAATTTTAGTTAAATTGTAATGTATCATTTATTTAACTAAATTTAAGTGAGATAAAATTTAAAAACAATTAAATTTGTTATCGTACTGTTCTTTACTAAAGAAAAAACAAATTATTCGTATAATATTAATAATAATTCTAGTAGTTTATTCCTTGATATTGTATTATTAGTGTAAGTAAATATATTGCTTATATTATTTATTTATTATTTACTTATTTTAAAAAATTACAATATATTTGGAAGATAAGAAATTAAATTAAAATTAAAAGTAAAAATATGAATGAAAATAAAAAATATACCTTTCTCTTTATAAAATTAAAGAACTATATGTAGAGTTATCTTATACATGAAAACATAGTTCTAAAAATCGAACTGGATTGGTCGATTGAACCGGTTAAATTGTGAACTATCGAACCCCGTCCTTTTGGTAGCAAAAAGAGCTTTGTTCCACCAGGCTATAATAATGTTTTAGAATATTGACAAATTATTATATATGTAACTATAATATTCTTTTTGCTAGATTATATTTATTTATTTTATCTTAATTTTAATTTACATTCACTTATTCCTAAATTAACTATGATTTTATTTGTATATTATTGTTAATATAAAAATATTTTTATTAAATATTTATGTATTAAAATATAAACACTAAAACTTTTATCTTAATTTTAATTTACACTCACTTATTTATAAATTGACGATATTTTTATTTATATTTTTTTATTAAATATTTACAAATTAAAATATAAACACTAAAATATTTTTTACTAATCACAAGTTATTTTTGTTTTTTATTTTTTTTCATGATTATATGATATTTACTAATATTATTCTTCAATAAATTCTTGTATATTATAATATAATAAGTATAAATAATTAAATCTAAAATTAATAGTTATTTTAATATAAAATAATTAATATTGGCTTTATATATTGTATTTGAGTGAGATTATAACACTTGTTGATTTTAGTATTTTAAATTTGAAGGATATTTCAAGATCCATATTATAATATAATTTTTTTGTCTTTATTTTTATTTTATATATTATTTTATTATAAAACGGTTATTTCGGTTGAACTTCCAATCCAACCAGTTAAACCTCAAAAACCTTTAACCGATAGCTCGAACGATTCGATGATCGGTCCAATTTTCAGAACCTTGCATGAAAATATGACAGGATATATATATTTTTTTGTTGATGGATATATCATAAATCACAAAAGTCTCTAAAAAAAATCATTCGTAACCTTTCCTTTTGTAACAAATTAGTATTAAGCCAACAAGAGATGATTGTGTACACTTTACATAGAAGACATCTTCATGTCAAAGAAAATAATGGAAAAAAATAAAATTAAAAAAGACATGGATCTTCTTAATTTGTCCATTAATATTATTATATGCATGTATGTGTTATAGCATAGCCAAAAAGATTTGATTCCAAGTATCTGGGATACCAGGCAAACACCAATGTATACAATCTGCATTTTTAGGGTTAGCTTTTTCCTCTTCATCTAACAACTTGCCACCTGTTTCAGTGTAAACTGAGGAATGGCCATCAACTCTATATTCTGATATTTGTGTTATGTTAATCACTCTCACTGGAACCTTCATTTTCTTCACAACACTTGTCACCACACTCATCATTCCCTTGTTGGAACCACTTCCCCAATGATTCTTTTTCTTCACTGGCTTTGTCTCATTGAAGCATTTCACACCATCCTTGTGGCCCCATTCTTCACTTCTGAAAACAAAATCACACAACACATTTAAATATTTAATTTGCCTTCTTAGGATAATAATCTTTTATCGAGGGGTAAAATAGTCCATAAAAAATTCAACATCTTTTTTATTCATACATAAGTCTTATAAGTTTTGCAGGGAAAAAAAGGACAAATCTTTTTAGCCGCTTTTTGAATAATGGAGAATAAATTTATTATTTTTAAATTCTAAAAACTGAAATATACTTGTTTTTTTTTTTTATTAAGGACATGATTAGGGTTTTTTTTTTTTCAGGTGTTCAAAACATTGTACAACCGGTGAGGGGACTCAATGCAAGTTCAATTGCTTCCTAAATATGCTTGTGACAAGATTGATTCTATCATGAGAAGCTTTCTTTGGAGTGGCTCAGATAAAAATAGAGGTTTATTCTTTGTCAAATGAGATTCTCTTATTACTCATAAAAAGGCTAGTGGCTTGGGCATTAGAGACACCAAACTTTCTAATTTGTCTCTCATGGGCAAATTGGTTTGGCAATTACTCAACTATCCTCACAAGTTGTGGGTCCAGATTTTGCGCCATAAATACAAATGTTTTGGTCATAGCTTGGAGTTTGTTTCAGCCAGAAATGCTTCTGCCTGTTGGAAAGCCATTGTGGGAACTTGCAACCATTTGAAAGATGGGTTTCATTGGTGTATTGGTGATCGAAATCAATCTTTTTGGTATGATTCTTGGACTCCTCAAGGACGCATTTGTTCTGTTCTCCCATATGTTCACATTTCTGACACTGATTTATCTATTGATGATGTTTGGAGTATTTATGATTGGGACTTTCGACGGTTAGCAACTACTATCCCTAACGAAGTTCAAGGCCTTTTGAATTCTCTGAATCCTCTTCTGCAATCGGGACCCTCGCCTGGTTGGGTGTGGAAGCCTGCCCCTTCAAAGTCATATACGGCTAGGGATGCTTATGCTTGGCTGCTCTCTCAAAAGATTCAGTGGGATAACAATTGCAATTGGAACTGGTTATGGCGTAGCAAAATCCCAGAAAAGATGAAATTTTTCATTTGGCTCGGGGCTCATAATGCCATTCCTACAACATCTTTTCTTTTTCCCCGAGGGCTTGTTATCTCGGATCTCTGCCCTCCCTGTTGTTTGGAACCGGAGACCATCTTCCATTGCCTTTGGTCCTGTAAGTTTGCTAATGAGATTTGGAATTTCTTTGTTCCTGTTCTGCCTCGTCTATCGTCTTCTCAGGATCTTTTTAAGATGGTCAAGGATGATTGTGCTATTAATAACCCAACCAGTTGTATTATCTTATGGTGGATTTGGCGGCACCGAAACCAACAAGCTTTTAATACTTGCGATTCTTGGTCGATGCTTGAATTGACCCTCATCATTCGAAATTCGATTTCAGAATCTCAAATTTCGGGCTCGTTGCACCTTTTGGATGAGAAAGATTTTGCTGCTGCTTCATGGACTCCTCCACACCAGGGAGCCTTCAAAGTCAATTGTGATGCTAGCAGTATTGATTTTTCTTCTCGAGCTAGTTTTGGTTGTGTTATCAGGGATTCTCATGGAGAGTGGGTGAAGGGTTGTCTTGGGCTTCTTCCGGCTTGGAGTATTTATCATTGTGAGCTCTATGCTATCTGGCGCTGATTGGTTCTAGCATTAGAATGTGGTTGTCATTCTGTAATCTGTGAAACAGACTCTTTGGATGCGTTTCTAGCAATTCATTCCACTATTAATTTAGCTGGTGATGCTGCTGATATTCTCCATAAAATCAAAGAACTGCTAGTTCGTAATTGGCATGTTACTCTCAATTTGGTGTTAAGGAAAAGTAATTTTGTTGCAGATTTGCTAGCTAAGAAGGGTGCTACTGGCTCTATTGTTTATGCTGAGATTCTTTGCCCGGGAAAGGATGTGGTAGATGCTGTTAAGTGCGATAGTTTAACTAGCTAGTTGTTTTCTTCTTTGTTTGTTGGTCACCAAAAAAAAAAACCGGTGAGGGGACAATTCCATATAAGCTACGACTCATCGCACATGATTGATATTTTAGGATTTATTATGATATTTAATTTTTCGTTAATCGTTATAATAAATTAAAATAAACGTCAAAAGTTTAAATGTTTTTTTATTCGAAATTTTTGTGGGAAGAAAATTATTGAGATAAAAATAAAAATAAAATAAAATAAAATATATTTTTTTTATGAGAAGTGATATCCAAAGTAGAAGTTATAAACAAAAAGTTGGTATAACAGAAATCTTAAGGTTTAAGTTATATGATAGTTAGAAAGGAGAGATTACTTAGTGTGAGCAGGGGACATAGTTGTGAAGAAGACACGAGTCTTGTTAGGATCAATAGTTGAGTCCACCCAATTGGCCCATGTCCTCAACCCTAATTTGTAAGCAATTGTTGTGTCCAATTCTTCATACCCTTCTTCTCCATTAGCAAATGAACCCCATCTGCAAATTAATTAATTAAGCTAATTAATTAAGATCTTACACACATAGGTAATTAATTAAAGAGAGGACTTACAATGCCTTAACTCTTAGGCCACTCATCCACCAAACATAGGTATTGAAGACAAGAATATCAACCCCTGTCCAGTTTTTAGCTCTCTCTTGAATAGCATCAACTTTTATTATTCTCTTCTTTGGATCTCCAATTATGTGGATATCGGTGTTGGACTCAACAAGGAATGGTGCCCAATAGAATTCAATTGTAGCATTATATTCCTATTAATTATGTCAACCCAATTCATCAACAAATCATTATTATTATTAGCTTAGTAGTGAGTGTATGAATTGCAATACCTTGGCTTTGAAGACAGAATGAACACGACCTCGTTTCATAGACTTTTGCTTGGGAGGGATGATACCTTGGACCAAACACACAAAAGATTCCCATTGGTTTCTCTGCAGTGAGTCCCCTACGAAAAGCACCCTCTTCCCTTGAATCTTTTTCAGAGCTACCTCTGGATTAAATCTACCAAATGTTCTTCTCTTTTTAGACATACTAATAGTAACCATGTCTTCAAATAAGTATGGATTCTAAGAATATAACTTCATCACATTTTGTCTTGAGAGATAAGCTATAATTATTGTCTTGAAACTACTTATCTAAAAAATTTAAATGGTTCGATAAAAATACATGAATAATTATATAATTTAACATGTAAGAATTTTTTTTAAGTTATGTATAATTTTGTATTATGATAAAATCTGCTGATTCAAATACAAATTTCTTCTTTGTTTAAGAAAATAGACAACAAATTCGAACCCTAAATCTTTTGGTTATAAAAACTTTGATATTATATCGTAAAATTACTTTTTTAAATAAAAAGTTAACAAAAGATGGTTTTATGATAATTGTTAGAGAATATATACCTTGGCAAGGTGCAATCCTCAGGCTGCCATTCCCAACGGAGGAAATCAGAATCTGGCCTTCCATTTTTGAAACAAGAATATTGTCTATCTATGTACGGACATGTTGTGTCATTGTAGAAAGGCTCTATTGATTTGTTAAACACCCATTTCCCATTTGCAACGTTACACTCCTCAGCATCAAAATCAAACCTATCATCAATCCATGATGCATTTGCTAACACCTCTTCTGATTTTCTCTCATCTGTTATTGTATTCCAATCAAACAATAATTTGAGTTATTCAAAATGCTAATAAATTTCAAATAAAACTTCATATTTATATTATAGCTTTTGATAAATATATTGCTAATTCTTTTTTTTAAAAAAATATATGCATCCATGAGGTAATCATAATAACTCTATTGAAACACCAAGAAAACATTATATAAAAAAACATTATACGAACTATAGAGACAATAATTCAAAGTTTCTTTATTTAACTTAACATATAATTAATTAACATATAATTAATTTCATGCGTATAACATTTATAATTACATACTTATTACATTTAGTATTATCAATTGTTTCAGTAGTAAATAATTAGAAAAATGTAAAATAAAGTAACTTTTTCTTCAATTGTTTCCTAAGCATTTTTTCCTTATTTTTTAACAATTATTTGTATGCCAGGAACAATGAAATAAATGTGCTAAACAATTGGTAAGAAATAGATATGGCCAAGATTAAATATATTATTATGATTGTGGACCACTAATTAGTGGCATTAGGGAAAATTATTATTCAACTTACTAGATTTTACTTTGTTATACTTCCTAGAACATGTTTTGAACTTGAAGATGGATCTTCTTGAGGAAATGAGACTGAGCCTTTCAGCATACAAAACAGCTAAGAAGAGAAGAACACAAAGTGTGGTGATAATGATTGGCTGAGGAAGCTTTCCTCTCATGGGGTGCTTCATTATTATCATAGGGAGAGAAGTAGAGAATAATGAATTGAAGGGAGTCACAAAAAGCTTGGAATGAAGTATGTAATGGCCAATGTGAAAGTAAATTGAAAGGAAGAGTATAAATTAATAATGAACAGCACAACAACAGAATGATTAGGACACTGTTTTTTGAGAGAATTAAAGAAGAATTTTGTTGGATTTTCTTTTTTTGAGTAGGAGTTAAGTTAAAGCATAGTATGCTTAGCATAATGAGTAAATATATATATATATATATATATGATAAATAATACCAATTAATGGAGGTTAGGGAAATATTGATCTAACCAATATTTTTTCTATTGTATGTTGTTGTGTAGATCGTATGAAAAATATATATATACACTATAACCTGTTCATTATGTGGGGAAATATTTTTTATTTAAATTCTAAATTCTAAACTTTAAATTTTAATTCCTAAAAGAAATATTGGGAAACAATATTTAGTTAGTCGACATTAGCTAACTTTAAATTATAGATTTATAATTTCAGACTTAAGTTCAATGGTTTATCATTCACAGTAGTTTAAATTTTAAGAGAAATAAAATAATTTTAAAAAATTAATTAATATTAATTGAAAAAAATAAGTTACTTAACATTACTCTTCCTACATTCAAAATAAATAATCCTAAACCTTTTAAAAAGAAAAAATTATAAAAACATTGGTTAATATGAACTAATTTAAAATAAAATTCTTATCCTTATTCTTAGATTTATTTATATTTTTTTTAAGTGTTGAGTCTCTCTAATTTTCCATTTCCCCCTAATGAAATTGATAGTGCTTGACCAAGATTGCATGACAAATCTGCTATTGGTGGTAGATGTTTGTCATAGCATAGGAGACATTTTTCTTGTACTCCATTTCTTTCTACACAATCTTTCTTCATCAACAAAACCTTAATTAATTATTCTTAATTTTCATGCACATGGTGAGTCTCCTGTACGGCTGTACCATTGACATACACATTCTCTTGCAGAGAATTTGAATAATGCATAAAAATTAACTAATTTAATTTGGACATAGGTATGTATATCTATCTCTGCAATTTATGCACAATGTTTAATTTTATTCTTTGGATGGTGAGCATAGTGGCCCATATGGTAGTTCATCTTGTTTATTATTTCCAAATCCAATTTAATTAGTGCACTTATGTCATTTTCTTTTGTTTTTTAAGGAACATAGAATTGATCCTATTTCTCCCACCATTTTTGGATTTGTTTAGTGTGGCTTCCTTTTTATGCTAGATTTTGGAAGTCAACACAAAATTATATATAGAAAATAGATTATTATAAACAATAGTAACTTGTTTGTCACACTCTTAATTTTGGTCTCACATTATTACTTTCTAAACTTTAATTTATTATGCAATGATGGAGAAAGAGATGTTCTATGACTTAATGTGTACTTCAACTGTGCCTAATGAGACTATAAACTAAAATTACATAAGTAGATGGTGATTGACATGGATTGAGGAACGATCCAAGAGAATGACTAAGAAATTATTAGGCAGAGAATTAAATAGGGAAATAAATTTGGTAAATTTTATTTTTTTATTTATTTACTTATATGCCTCTTTTTTACTCAAGGTTGAGTTGCTTACTCCTTGACTCAAAATAGCTGAATATGAGAAGAAAAGTAGCCATAAAGGATACATGAAAATAAAATTGAATGTAAATATCTATATGTTTATTCATCAGCAATGACTGAGAATTACTCTTATAAATACTATGTGGAGTTTATAACGTAAAGAATTTTGCATAATTATCCAATGAAATTCATGCATTTAGATAACTTTTGAAATAATGAATTTGCAAATTAATTTTGTTGATGTAGTAATATGATTGATTGTTTAAAAAAAAAATTTACACCGCTGATGTATGAAAATTAAATTCATCCTGCTATGGAAAGTGACAATAATCAATATATTAATATAATAAATTTGTCTAAAATGCACATATATCACTAAAAAAAATGTTCGTATATGGTAATCTAAAGTATTCTGATTTTTCAAGATGTCTCCTAAAATAAAAGAAATTATCATATGGTAGTAACAAGCTATAAATAGTAACTTGGACTATTCTGTAATTGGGGTATAATCATGATTAAATTTGTTAATAATGTGTTCATTTTCAGCAGCTGATAATTATCATGAAAAGAAGTGGGGAAAAAAACGAAGAGTTTTACTTTAGATTTGGACATAACAGCTTAAACATGATCAGTGGTTTGATTACAAACAACCAAAGTAGCAATAAAATCCTTAATTAAACCAAACCTGAAAGCTTAGAAAACCAACCACAAGCAAAAATCGTCATTATTATTCAAAACAAAATATCCTACGTAGTCCACCACCAACATCAAATCTTCTTAGCAGTGACGGATTCAGAAAATTTTTACTGAGGGAGCAAAAGTAATATATATTATTATACAAAAATATTAATTTTAAATAAACAAATATAAGTATAAATTAGTTATTAGAAAAAAAATTATATTAACCATTAATTAATTTATTCTAAATTAATACATTGATAAAACTAACATAAAAATATATATAATCACACTTATAATATAACATTCACATTTAATAAAAATGAAAATGAAGATAAAGTTAAATAAGGATTAATGAATTGAAAATAAAATAATGAGAAAGTATTGAGAGTCAACCTATTTGAGAGGCAATGTACTTAATGGTGATAGTAAATGAGTTACAGATGATAACTCATATATTCTGTGAGTGATTATCTTTATTCTGTTTGATGATAATTTTTTTCAATTTCAAATGATAAATTTTTAATGTTTGATGATAACTTAATTATTAACTCCCTAAAAGCTACATAATGTTGATTTTATAGCACTGTTGTAAAATAAAATATATAAACTCATGAAAATAGTAAAATATAGATTAATACCTAAATTATTGAATAATTAAAATAAAATCTGTAATTGAAAAATAAAAACAATGGAATGTGAAAAATATGGAAAGTCAAAGAATGAGAAGGTGAGATACTGAAATTAAAAAAATAATAAAATTTTTACACTATTGAATACACTTGATCAAACTAATGTTATTAGAGAAAGAAAATTATTAAATTATATATTATTTATTTGAAATTGATTTTAATAATAACAAAAGATTTGAGAAATAAAATATAAAAAGCAAAAGAGAATACAAAAATAAATAAATGGGGGCAACTAAATTTTTTAAGTGGGAACATATACATATTATTAATTTTTTTTAAGAATAAAATCTAAACTTATGTGGCCCCCTAAGCTAATGCATGGGTCCGTGCTTCTTAGCAGTAATACTATTGTTGACATTTGAGAAAGTAAAACTCCAACTTTTTTTTTGGTGACAAGTAAAACTCCAAATTGGTTGTTAATAACTTTTTTTTAATCAGACCAATTAGTTTCTAATAAAAAAAAAAAACATTAGGGAGCCAATACGTTACGATCAATAGAGAGCCAATACATACTTACGGATGATAACTCATATAAATTTGGATGATAACTTAATCTTAGATATATGAGTTACGGATGACAACTCATAACTATTAGCTCCCTAATGTTGGTTTCCTAGCACTATTCTAAAAAAAATTAAACATTGGTTTTTGATAATTTATAATATTATACAAATTAGTCGCCAACAAAATAAATAGATAATCTAATTTTTTAGAAAATTTTAAAATTAATTTTCTCACTTTTTTTTAATGCCGTTAAGTATTAATTTTATTTTTTTCCTAAGATATAGGACTAATCCTTCGCGGATCTAAACTCCATTTAAGGGTTTGTTCGCTGGCTAATGATTTGCTGCATACACAAGATTGATTCGAACTCCCAATACTTACATAAACGAACCAGTGAGCTAATCACTCTACAATTCAAGTTGGTTTTTTTATTATTATTAAATACTAGTTTTTCTACTATTCTAAAAGACTAGACGTCAATTTTTCAAAAAAAAAAAAAAAACATTATAAAAAGTAAATTTTACAATATAAAATTTCTCCTACGTTTTTGGTAAACCAACCGGCCCGAAGCCCAATAAAAAGTTTTCCTTTATTTGATGGGCTTTTGTTATGTTTTCTTCTTCCCTTCTCCTTCCTTTTTCTTTTGGCATGCCTTCATTTATCAGCGGGTGCTTGAATTACCCTTTTTTTGAACTTTAATTACCCTCTTGAATGGGTCAAAGCACATAATAAAAATTTGACAGCCCAATATAAAATAAAATAAAAAAGAGAGAGAGAACTAGAGAAGGTTAGGGTCAAAGTACCTGTGCAGCTGAGGCCGGAGTCAAGTGGCAAAAAATACGCCTCTTAAAATGTTGCATCCGGGTACTAGTCCTCTAAGAGGAATATTAACAGAAATTGAAATTAAAATTTTAGTTTTAATCTCAAAATTTTAGTATTTTCAGTATCTTTAAATTGGAGGGATTGAGGACTGGAGACTAGAATTGAAACTTTAATAATATTTTTTTACTCAAATACTCTCAATCAACATTATAATTTTCAATAATAACTTTTATTTCTGCTCTATCAACCTTCAATCAATATTATAATTTTTAATACTAACTTTTATTTTTGCTCCATCAACTTATTTTAATCTCTATTTCCCAGTCTCTATATCCAATTAATTTTAAACCAAACATAATACACAAACCTATTTCAATCTCAATTTCTCAGTCTCAATCCCTCAATCTTAATCTTTCAGTCTCAGTCTCAGTTTCTCTCCTAAATACGCATTCTATCAGATACTTTAGAGTTTAGCTGTTTAGAGGCTAGAGATTATTAGTTGCACTCGGACTTTATTGTTTGTGGACACTCTCCAATTAAATTATGCAATTTAATTTATTTAACTTTTAAAATTAATAACAATAAAAATTATAAAATTAATTACAATAATATATTTTTTTCTCTTTTATACACTTCTCTCCAACTCTTCTTCCCTCTCATATTTTTTACCTTTTTTCAAATTGTTTTAGCATTCAGATTATTCATATTATACATGGTTAGTGTAATTTATTTAGTAATTTATTTTTTATTTATAACTACATATAAACTAAACCTGTTGTAAATTAATATTTGAAATCTCATATTTACCTATATTATTGACTATCCAATAAAATTTGAATTGCTCTTTTTCTTGTGCTATATAAACAAAAGCAAACAAAAATATAGATTAGAAATTTCCATTTTTTTAAAATTTATATCAATATAAAAAATAAAAAGATAAAAATATATCTTGATAGAAAGAAATTTTATCTTTCTAATAAATTGATAGTTAAAATTATAAAATTTTTATTAATAAAACTAATAAGAATGTGGCACTTTTAATAGAAATATAACATGAATAATGAGAATATACAAAGAAATATAAAAATAAAATAAATAAGACATAATTGGAATAAAAAATTCTTTTTAGGATTGCTATTAGACTCCTTTAACAGTTGTATAAATATTTATAGAGTAATACTATTTGAACAAGTAATTTTGACTAACTAAGTGCAACCAAGTGATTTATTTCTATGCTAAATAGAATATTATTTCGGTGTCAAATAATATAAAAAAGTGCACCTAAATAAAATTCTATTTGATACTGAAATAGTCTTTTATTTAGCATAAAAATAAATCACTTGATTGCACTTGATTGATCAAAAACACTTATTCAGATAGAATTATTTTTAATAAATTCTTTTAAATTGAAAGCTCCTAAAAGTTAAAGAGGAAAATGAGACTTTTTTGTGTATTGATCTTATTTTAAACTCTTTGAATTGATATTTTAAATTATTCTACTATCACTTATATGCATATTTTTCACCTGACAAACTTTATCTTTAATTTTAAGGGTAAAATATATTTTTTACTCAAATAACTTGTTTTGAAAGTTACATGTACTAAAATATCTAAACTAATTTGTGTGATAAAAAGTTATTAAGTAACGGTAATATTACGTACAATAGCATGGAAATAGATACGTATAGCATAAAAAGAGTGTACCTCAATACAAAAATAAAAAAAAATATATATGAATGAAAATATACAGTGGTACATGTAGATTAATTCATTATCTAATAATAATAATAAAAAATTACTTTAATATTAAAAAATAAATATCTTAGATAAAATATACTTATTAATAAAAATAAATATTGATGAATGGATAGATATATAATTGTAACTAATTAATCCAAGTAAATTCTAGAATCTATGTTCTTAATTATAAATCCTCATCACAAATTTGAAATGATTTTAATTTGTCTAGATAACATCTCTTTCCTTTTCATTTTCATTTAGGTGTAACATTTCATTTCAATTTTTTTACGTCACCAATGTAATTTGGGAAAATAGTACAACTTTTTTGTTGTTATAACCATGAGGCACTTGAGAAATAAGATGCGTGCA
The DNA here is from genome assembly GCA_036250425.1 of Stylosanthes scabra. NCBI lineage: Eukaryota > Viridiplantae > Streptophyta > Magnoliopsida > Fabales > Fabaceae > Stylosanthes > Stylosanthes scabra. Next base: position 2,166 of record JASCZI010211708.1, on the reverse strand, counting down.
CACCTTCATTTCAGGTGTCCCGTGTCAGGAGTAAAAGTTGGACTAGTGCTGGAGTCTCCACCACTTGTGCCAAGTAAATGCTCTGGTCTCTGAAATTTAAGATCCGTCTTAAATTAATTTTTTAAATTTTATTGTTTTCATTTTTGACTTCTAAATTTCTAATTTCAATTTTGTCCTTTCGTTATTTTTCTGTCCACTTGAATTCTTAGATTGTCACGTTGGCTGTAACTCAAAAATATAATTTTGCTCTTGGCGCCACAAGACTCATATACGACTTCGTCCTTTCGTTTTTGAGTTAAAAACACCTCTAATGAGTTAAAAACGAAGTCGTTCTTCCGTTTTTGAGTTCAAAACATCTCTAATGAGTTCAAAAATGGAAGAATGGCATCGTTTATGAATTTTGTGGCATAAAGAGTAAAACTTCGTTTTTGAATTACAGCCAGCGTGACAATCTAACGGTACGGTCCACGTGGATAACAAGATAACGGAAGGGCTAAACTGGAACAAAATTAGAAATTTGGGGATCCAAAATGAGACCAATGAAATTTAAAGAACTAATTTGAGACTGATATCAAATTTCAAGGAGCCAATTTGAGTATTCACTCGATTGAGCCCGGTACGTGAAAGCTAAACTAAAATTAATTTTAAAAATTAATCATTAATATATAATTCACATTAAAATATAGAATATAAATTAAAATAAATTAAATTATGTATATTTTAATATATATTATATACCAATAATTAATTTTATAATTAATTTTAATATATACTTAATATTATTAATAAAAGTTTTTGGTGTTTCTCTATCTTCTTAGCAAGTGTCAACAGTAATACATTCTTTGTCCACCACAAAAATAATAATGTACCATGTGACATTAACCCAGCATTCTAGTTACTATTTATTGTTATGTACTTACATGCATATTCATGTTAGGTACTCCAAAAGAACCAACAGTCTCAAAGCATAACAAGGAGGAGAAGGATGTGGAAGAAGGGCTTTGTTGTGCTTGAATTGTTGTTGTTGTTAGGTTCATCAGTTTCATTAGTAGTTGATGGTTTGAGAAGAGATGAATACCCACCACACTTTGTTTTTGGTGCATCAACATCTGCTTATCAGGTTCTTCTCCTGCCCTCTCTAATTATATATAAATATATCTTTTCATAATTGGATTGCTAATTAAATATATGCATATAAATATATGGTATTTAATTTGGAAAATGTTGTGAGAAAAAGGTTGAAGGAGCAGCAGATGAAGATGGGAGGAAGCCAAGCATATGGGACACCTTTGCACATGCTGGCAATGGTACGGTGCCACTATCTCTTCATTATTGAGTTAGATTGGTCTTGTGAACTCACAATTTTTTTTTAATATAAATATTATTTTGGTCTCAAAGATTTTAGCTAAAAATAAAAATGGTTCTTAATTTTTCTTTTCAAAATTTTATTTTATTTTAAAATCATCTTTTATTTTTTAAAAGATAAAAATACTTTTATTATCATTTTTTTTTATTAAATTGTCCACCACCATTATTTTTACTTTTTAATCTCATACGCCAACAAAACAGATTATATATGTTTTCTTTAACCTAACAGCTTTTCTACTGATAGCCCTATGGAAGCAGCAAGTGCTATATCATATTTCTCTCATTTATTGATCTTATTGATTATGTCCTGTTGTTATGCTGCGCTTCTTTGTCTTGCTTAGATTGTGTTTTGCTGTATGTTATATGTGGTTGATGGGATGCTGTTGTGATCTCCACCAAGGAGAGCATCCTTATTTTGTTTTGTTGTCGTTACCAATCGTGTGGATTTTGGTGCTCCATTTGTATAAAAAAACGAGAGTAGTAGAGGAAGAAGAAGAAAAAAAAAAGTAAAGGGAGAGAGGGGGAAGAACGTGGAATCCAAGAGGGATGAAGAGTGGTTTACTTGGTAAGAATAGTCAATAGTGAAAGAAAAAGAAAAAGAAAAAGAAAAAGAAAAGAAGAAGAACTAAACAAGAGTGGCAGTGGTAGGTATGAGGGTATTTTTTGTCTTTTAAACTAAAAATTTAATTTTGGAGATAATTTTGAATAAAAAAATTCTTAGGAACAATTTTAATTTTTATATAAAATTTTAGTGACAAAATATACATATATATATATATATATATATATATATATATA
>JASCZI010211707.1:43976-64271 GCA_036250425.1 Stylosanthes scabra | reverse complement strand
GGGCTCTGCAAGCCCGAGATACGTGTAAACCTCATCTCGGGGTTGCAGAGCCCGAGATATGGGGGGTATGCCTAAATTGGTAAATACCCCCAAGCGGACCTATTTTAGTAAAATTTCTATTTTTTTTATTTAAAAAAATAAAAAATCCGTTACTAAACTCTTTTAAGAGGCAGAGGCTTAGCTCAAAAGAAAATTTTATTACTTTCATAATGTAAAGTGATAAAAAAATGTGAATCTAATTAATCATTCACTTTATTAATTTATCTATTTATCTATTTTTTTTTTTAAGAAAAATATATTAACTTTGAACTAGTTCGGTAGTTCCCTAATCCCTACTAGGCTAGTAAGGCTACTACACTCCGTTAACTGAGGAGGCCCTTCCGTCAAGAAAATTTCAATTTTTTTCTTTTTTATTTTTTTTTTCTCATTAAGCCCTAACTGCTGCTGCAGCAGAGAGAACCATCGTTGCGAACCTTGCGATCCCCTCCTCCAATGGCGGTGAGTAACCTTTCCTGTTCGAACTCGCGCAATTCTTTTAAATCCTTGTGTTGTTGCACACTTACAAAAGAACCTCTTGTTTTCTGAGTTTTGCAGACTATACCAGTGAATCCGAAGCCTTTCTTGAACAACTTGACTGGGAAACCAGTTATTGTCAAACTGAAGTGGGGAATGGAATACAAAGGTATGCTCCTTATTTTCTCTAAGTTGCACAAACTTCATGAAACTATGAGTTTTCGTTTCTTTTTTATTCTTTAGATTTTAATCATCTAGTGGCTATGGTCTTTCTTTTCCAGGTTTTCTAGTCTCAGTTGATTCCTATATGAATTTGCAGGTGCACTTTCTAAATCATTCCATAGATGTTTGTTGCTCTTGCTAGGGTTCTTGGTGCCTAGCTATTAATATTGTTTTTGGTTTTCTATATGGATTTCTCTGTAGCTGGCTAATACTGAAGAGTACATTGAAGGACAATTTACCGGAAACTTGGGAGAAATTTTAATCAGGTATGTGCTCTATCCAGATTTTGTATGTGTTGACACCTTCTGTATATATTTTCTGTGGTTATCAGTTATGACTATGTCATGAAAATGAAATTGTTGTCCTCATTAGAAACTAGTGTTGTTCTTGCCATCTGATTTTCTAGCATTTTTAGGCAGATTTGTTATGTCAAGATTGCTTACCTAAATAATGTGGCATTTGTAGAAGACAATGGAATTTGATCTAGTTTACTTTATTGGGTTGCTGTGACCTCTTTGGTTAGTTTGTGACTAAATTTCTTAGACGAAATAAGTATCTTTTGTTTCACTGTTTGTACTTCTAGGTGTAACAATGTTCTCTACCTTCGAGGTGTGCCTGAAGATGAAGAAATAGATGAGGCTGCAGAAGACTAGAATGATAGCATCTCTTTGATTAGTTCTTGTCATTTATAATTATAGCATTTCATTAGAAAGTATATTAGCATTGTGGAGATAGCTGACTTGAGGCTTGAGAGAGCTTCAGAGTGGTGATCCAAATGTCATTAAGATCGTTTTCAATCCATTCCTCAATAGCTCAGTTCTTTTTAAATTCTTTCTTTCTTGGTTGATTCAAATTACTATTCTTGTTTAGACACCCAAAAAAAAAGTTCGAACCAAGCAAAAAGTGTACTTAAATGAGAACTGTTTAATTTGTGTCTATGCAAAAACAAGTAAACAACCCAGATAAACAAAACATGTTTAATGGACGCAACAAAAGAAATCCGGTTTACATCGGTAACATTGTAGTCCTGAAGCTTCTAACATGAAAAGAGAACGACATAAGAGGTAGCTGCATCTCAAAGAAAATGTCAATGACATTTCTTCCCTGTAGCTCTTTCCCAAGCCTGCAAAACATGATTCACAATGTCTTGCACCCCAACCTTATGCTTCACCTGCACAACATGGAAAACGAGTTTGATCTGAGGGAGGCACTAAACTACTAAAGTTGAAAAAGATTACAGTCTTCTGTAATATAATAATAAACAAAATTGTCAACCTTGACGGAGTTTCAATGCTGCATAAATCAAAGGCAAAATCAGAAAAGAACGTGTTCATAACATATTGTTCAAGTCATCATGTGTTGATGATTAGGCATTCAATTTGTATTAATGGATCCACTTTTATTTCTTGCTAACTAGAATCAAATGCAGGGTTACTTTTTCTCTCTTCACCTGTTTTGTACTCCAAGAGGACATTGATTTTTCTTGGAAAGGCCTTCTTTTCCAACCGCATTAATCGTTTTAATTCCTTTCACTAGCGTTAATACCAAGCAGAGCTAATCAATATGGCATTTGTTCCATGGACAATACTATTAAAAGAAAAAGAAAATTGACAAGGCAGATCTAAGTAAAATTAACACTAATTACCCAAATAAACAATGTACTTAACTAACCTGTGCAAAGACAAATGGCCCTCCATCTCTCATCCGAAGAGCATCCTTCTCCATGACAGCCAAATCAGCTCCGACTGCTGCTGCAAGGTCAGTCTTGTTTATCACCTGGAATTTTCAAGTCCAATCAGTTCCACATGAAGAATTGAAGATGTATATCAATCAGTTTCAGTGATACAGTTCAACAGCCATGCTTATATCACTTACAAGGAGATCAGCTTGTGTGATTCCAGGACCACCTTTCCGAGGAATTTTATCACCACCGGATACATCTATTATGTAAATGATATAGTCAGCCAGTTCCCTGCTGAAATTGGCAGCCAGATTATCTGCAGAAGAGCTCAGTGAGCATCAAAATTTTTAGATTGAGCTCAATTTCTAAGGTGATGAAATATCATATTACAAGCAATCTTGTTACATTTAGCCCAATTCAAGTAATAGCTAACAATTATTAAGGGAAAAAGATACCTCCTCCAGATTCACATAGAAGTATATCTGCTTTGAATAAGTTTGAAAGCTCTTCCAATGGTCCAAGATTAATACTGATGTCCTCCCGAATGGCAGCATGGGGGCAGCCCCCGGTTTCTACAGCGCGTATCCTTTCCTCAGGAAGAGCTTTGTGTTTCACCAAGAACTCACCATCTTCTTTAGTGAATATATCATTTGTCACCTGAAAACAAATGCAATTTCCAAAGTGGTAAAAGAAAATTGCATAGCTTTATAATTTTGAAAACACTACACGTTTTACTATTCTTTGTTGTTGTGTAGATCAATATCTTGTCCTGGTAATAATTTGAGTATAATTCTTTAAAATCAAAGGCTTCACACAAGATAAAATAGTCACCATGAATTGAAACTTGTTCTTGGTGGAAACTAATCTGATACTTATTTATTTATTTATTTATAGTTACACTTACGGCAGCAAGACTGTAATGATCTCGGAGATGTTCACAGAGTGCCAACATCAACGCTGTTTTCCTGCAATGCATAACCAATCAAAATCGTTTCCATGAAATTTCTAATTAAAATTAGACGAAAACAATATCTAATTAAATGAATTAAAGTTAGAGAGAGAGAGATAGAGACCCGGTGCCGACGGGTCCACCAATACCAACAGTGAAGGCTCTTTCGTTGAAATCCCTGTCGAGAAGAGGTGGAGCCCTTCTGGTGAAGTAGCCAGGTGAGTATATGGGTTCGTGAGAATGTGGTGCCAGACCATCGTGGCTATGGTACACCCTCCCGTCTTCTCCTACCCATGAATTTGTACCTGACTCATGGTCATGGTGGTGGTGGTGGTCGTCGTGACTATGCTCAACACCTGAGGCCATTCTCTGAGGAGTTGATTTCGATGCTACAACACTGAAAACCGGAGACTGCTGTTGAAATCAGAATACAAAGTGGGATTATGCTACAGTGCACCTTTATATAAGAAGGTGTACTGTGCAGCTTTTCTTGTATATAAGAGCCCTTCAAGATAGAAATGAAAAGTTTGGCCTTATTATCTATCTGTTTCATCAGGAATGTGGACCACAAATTTCTTTTCTCAATACTAGAGAACAATTAAATTCGTACTTGAATTTTTATATGATAAATAAATAAAAGATTATTTCCAACATAAAAAATAGAGTTTAATTTTAATACACCGATGGTGTAAAGAGTTTTACACAGTTATTCAATCAGATTCATGTATTTATATGACTTTAAAAATAGTGAATTTGAAAATTAATTGCTTTTGATGATGTGGTAACACCTAATTGAATGCACGTGTAAAACTCTTTTACACTGACAGTGTATGAAAATTAAATTCTAAAAAATAATAGAAAAAGTATACGGAGTGTTGGATGTACGAACCAATAGGAGCCAATAGCCCAACCCCTTTTCTCTCACTGCTTACCGACATGACCTACTACGAAAAGAGCATCTAGATGTAGCTATTTTCCGGCAAAAACAACACATGCACCGTCACAAAGCAACAACTTTCTTCTTCTGACTTCTCGGATTTAATTCCAAATCACATTTTTTGCCGATTGATTCACTCTCAGTGTACAATAACTCATCCCACAACATCAAAAGAATCCTCACACCTAAATTACTGTCAACAAGAATCAGATCTCCAAGCTCCTCATAGAGGCTTCACGTTCCATTACCCTCAACTAGATCAACTTGTGCATGGAAGCTGCTGGTGCCGTTGATTTCTTAGCATTCTTTTGGAGTAACACATGAACGAAATCAAATCGCTCAACAAGGAAACCTCTTCTTCTTCTTTGCGCGATCCCAGCCACTACGGCTGCTTCATCGTCATTTTCTCCTTCTTCTCGCTATCGTCGGTTTTTCTTCTTCTTCCTTTGTTGTTGTTGTGATGGTGGTGTTGCGGTTGTGGTAGTGGTGAGGTGGTTGTTGTTGTTGCAGTGACAGTGGTGCTGTGGTGTTGGTGGTGTTGTTGGTGGTGTTGTTGTTGATGATGGTGGTGGTGAAGAGGTTACAGATGATAAGTTATGTTTTGTTTGGATGATAATTTTATTTAGTTTCGAATGATAAGTTGATTTGTTTGGATAATAATTTTATTTTGTTTCGGATGATAATTGTATTTAGTTTCGGATAATAATTTATAATTAAATTTATTGACTCTCTAATAGCTCCCTCATGTTGGTTCCGTAACACTACTCAAAGTAATATAAAAATAAATTTCTATTTGATACTAAAATAATTTTTAAATTTGTATAAAATAAATAAACTTAATTAAATTTGATTGGTTAAAATAAATATACATCTAGAATTATTATTAATTAAATTAGCTTTTTAGTTTTAATAATTTTTAAATAGACGATTAGTTATGTAATATAATAATCACATTTTTTAAAGGCCTTTTTTTAAATTACCATTATCCCAATATGATATTTAAATGTAAAACCACACAAAATATTATCCAAATTGATTGCTAAATAGAAATAATCAAATAACAATTAAATTAGTTCTTTAATTTATTTTATATATGAAAATATTATATGTATATATGACATTCACATTTATTTTTGCTTAAACAAATGATTTTGTATCAAATTTGATCGCTTGAAATCTTGAATGATTTTTAATCGACAATTATTACAAAAATATTTATTTTACTAAAATTATAAGTACTTTTCGAATGTGTATATTCATTATTCAATACTCATTCAACATATATTTGATAATGATTATAGAAAAGTTACTTTTATTTTATTTGAAAGATAACGTTTTTTTATTTCTGAAGATACTGTTGTTAAAAAAGTTATGCGTTGGGTCTTAGTAAATTCTAAGCATGTTTTAAGTTTAAGCTACAAAAATTAACATTACCATTTTATCAAAGAATAGAAAAGCGTGGTTATGATTTACTTCATAATAACATGGATTACGTGGCATAGTTCTAGCGCCTCGTTTGCAAATTACAGAAGACGCTGTGTGATTAATGCATATTTGTGAGTGGCAGCAGTGTCAATGGCTACTCCTCTTGTTCTAAGATATCCCAATTTCCACACACTTCTTCTCAACACTGTTGCACCCAAATCCATTTCACTTGTCAATTTCGCCAAGATGGAAGGGAGTGAGATCACAGAGCAAGTGGAAGACAAAACACGTGAACAAGAAGGAGAGGATTTGACTGTGAAGAAGAACAATAAGAAGATCTTTGTTGCTGGAGCCACTGGAAGCACTGGGAAGAGGATCGTTGAGCAGTTGCTGAAAAAGGGTTTTTCTGTTAAGGCTGGGGTTAGAGACTTAGACAAGGCCAGGGCCTCACTTTCCTCTAACAACCCATCTCTTCAATTTGTAAGCTTTTTTCCATTCCTCTACTCAAGATTAAGTTTTTGTCACAAATTTGATATAGGTAGAGAGATTACATGAGTAAAGATGATGTGTTTGTGTATTCTAGGGTTTAACTTTAACACACTAAAACCAGTCTCTAGTTGAATCAGTGTTCATATAAAGAAATGACAATTCAGTTCACTTTTTAGTCAAAGTGGCAATTTAAGGTTAGTATACAATTATCTTCACTGATTAGGTTACTCCGAATGTGGCCACACCACTTAAGAGTTAAGACTAGTTGTATCATCATGTCAATGAGTGAGTTTGTGTGCAGGTAAAAGCAGATGTCACAGAAGGTTCTGATAAGCTAGCTGAAGCGATTGGTGATGATTCGGAGGCAGTAGTATGCGCCACGGGATTTCGGCCAGGGTGGGATTTGCTTGCTCCATGGAAGGTTTGTCATTTTGATGATGTAGTAGTTGAACGAATAACCCTGTTGTTATGATGTTATGTTAGTGCCCTTAACTTTTAAAATTAGCTACCATTGATTACTGGTCTTGATTTGATCAAGAAGAAATTTTGGTTATGTGAACTCTAGGTGATCATTGGTGCAAGTGCAACACATTAGTTGTTTCTGAATCTATGATGCTAAAAGTTCTGGATAAGTTGGTTCTGTATGTACTTGAAAGTGGGTACATTGTACAACAAATTTGTGATGTGTTTCCTTCAATTGTGTGAGAGTAATCTAAGCTGGATTTAGTTTTTCTATGTATGTTTTCTGCACTTTGAAAGTGTTCCTCATGATATTGGATAATAGCCTTCATCCTTCTTCCAGTTATGTGGATTCCCACATTGCATCCGTCGTTGCAAATATTATGACTATTTGTCCTCTAAACAAGATGAGTTTATATAATTGAATTAGAAAATTAAGTTCACCATTACAGAAAAAGAAAATTGCTGGAAGGGTGGATTATGCAGTGTTGTCATATAACAAAAGTCCATGTTTTGCAGGTTGACAATTTTGGCACAGTAAACCTAGTAGAAGCATGCAGGAAACGTAATGTTAATAGATTCATTCTTATCAGTTCCATTTTAGTCAATGGAGCAGCAATGGGACAGCTACTTAATCCAGCTTACATCTTTCTCAACGTTTTCGGACTCACCTTAGTAGCAAAACTACAGGCAGAGCAATATATCAGGAAATCCGGCATAAATTACACAATAATTAGACCTGGTGGTTTGAAAAACGATCCTCCTTCTGGAAATGTCATTATGGAACCAGAGGTATTAACTACACTTCTGACTTTTTCTATTGCTTTGCCACAAAACAATGAAATCTTAATGTAGTTGTAGAACCACTTTTGGAAAAAAAAAGATTTGATTTTCTTTGTATCAGGATACTCTTTCCGAGGGTTCCATATCTAGAGATCAAGTTGCAGAGGTAGCTGTGGAGGCATTGGCTTATCCTGAGGCCTCTTATAAAGTTGTGGAGATAGTGGCTCGCCCTGATGCTCCTAAGCGCTCGTATCATGATCTTTTTGGTTCCATATGACAACAATGACTTTTCAATATTCCAGACTGGCGAACTAGGTTCGGGGTTCTTTGCTTTCTTGTAGCAAATATCATGTCTTACTGTCCTCTCTTCCCTCGTTTGCTGCTTCATCTAATTGATATGGAAGAGTGATATCTGTATATATATATTTAGACATATATTTTGTTTAACTCTCTGTGTGAGAGTGCGCGCGATCATTGATAGTAAAGAATTCACTTTGAGTACTCTTTATGCACCCCAACAGAGCCAACATTTTCCAGATTTAGTTGCTTTAAACTTTCTTGTTTTAAATACAAAATGGGATATGAATATTGATAGTAGAATGAACAGAGAAACCTTGACTGGTTCAATTAGTTTAGTTATAATATTGATTAGTATTCATGTTCACCATATTTGCTGCTTAACAAGTGAAGTATATATTGGCATAAATGGGACACTTGACAGTGACATTGTTGAGAATAGCACATAATTTATTTTTCAAATCACAATATGTAGATGAACTGCATGTTTCAACTCTCACCTTACACAAACATAATGAAAATAAAAGAATCAAAGCATGTCATTGTTTACTCTCTCAACCAACAGATTACCAGGTTTAGATGAACCAAGCAACTGCAAAAGCTGCAACACCAATAGCAGCTTGAGCACCGTGATAAACTCCTGCGCTTTCCATCGGTGTTGGGGGAATCGCAGCGACATCTTCAACTACACTCTCCGCTATCCGACAATGAGCACAAACCAGAAACAGCATAGCCATAACATAAATAGTGAAAGCCGTGGCAACCCTGAAAGCCTCCATCTTTTCAGTTAGGTCGTTCACTTGATCAAGAACTTCAAGTGATGCTAACTTGTCTTTCAAATAATTGAGATGGGAAATGAAACTGCAACACTACAACTCCTTTTATTGTTGATATTTTGGACAAGTGAGCAACTTTAAGCTGTAATGTGCAGCTTTTACAGTAAAACATAATGATTTGAGTGTGTTGGGGTTAATAAGCATTTGAATCATAAGCATTATTAAGCATGCTAATCAGATTGCAGAGTTGTCAATGGTAAAATATGCAAAATATATAGAAACTTTGTCTTAAAGTAACAAAGATAAATCATTTAAAAAGTATGCTGCTCGTGCAAGTGATGCAAAACAATGCCACACGTACCTTGGTACGAGTTTATGTTGCCCTTATTGCACTTCAAATTATTTAAGAGGGTGCTTTTTAAGTTTGTGGGAACAACATGTTAGGTAATCTGAACCTCTTTAGCTGTCCAAAAAGATCTTGACAGATTAAAAAAAAAATGGTAGTGCTACTTGTTTCCGTCTATGAATGATTAATAAATACCAATCAAAATGGACAAAAAAAGGTTCCAACGAATGAAGCTTAGGAGATAATAAAATATATTACGAGGCACTGTTACCAAATTTTAAACAAGCCTCTTATGGCAGTTAATCCATTACTATCATCTATTCATATATATTAAATAATTATATAAGTTACATACACAAAGTCAGGATGGCCGAGTGGTCTAAGGCGCCAGACTCAAGTTCTGGTCTTCGAAAGAGGGCGTGGGTTCAAATCCCACTTCTGACAAATATTTATGGGTTTTTCCCTTTTTTCCTCTTAGTTTTACAATTTTGTTCCATTTAACTTGTAACTTATCTTCAACTTCCAAGGGAATCTTGATTCTTTTATTAACGAATACCGATGTTTGCTTTTTACAATTTGAGTATTTAACAACAAAAATGGAGATTAAATAAGAATATTGATATTTGGACAACATGCACTGAGGCACGAAGATATATTAAGTAAAGAATGACATCCAATTAGTAGGGGTTTTGGTTTTATAAGAAACCATAGTTACAGGCTCTTTCCACAGTACATTTTTCCCTTGTTTTTAACTGTTTCATACTTCTCTTACCTTCAATCAAAATTCAATATTTCATGTAAGCAGCAAAGGCCAAACTACATTATTTACAACAGGGGAGTAACACATTGTGGTTATTTTGCCACCATTTTCCCCTTATACTCTATCCTCACTAATGATTTTCCACATGAAAAAAGAAAAAGAAAAAAAAATCCTCATGATGAAGAGTAATTGGTCTGCTTCGCATTCAATTCCTCATGCACTTCTTCAGAGAAGAAAAACAAAAATTTGGTTTCCTGAACACAGATCCATCAAACACTTGGTATATTCATCATGTGTTCTTTATGTCAGATCCAATTCCTTTGGTTGTGGCTTTGAGTTGCTCCAGCTTCTTCCGAAGATAGGCTTGTTTGAGTTTCTCACGCTGAGCAGCTACCTGCTCCTGCCTGCGATGTTTAATTTCAGAGGCCTTTTCTCTTGCTCGATTAGCTTCTTCATGAACTTCCCTGCAAAGAAAATCATTAAAGCAATTGGATTAGCATAGATTCACGATGCTGACAAAGTAATCAAGCAGGAAAAATCACAGCAGAAATCAAAACATAGAAGAAGCCTCCATACTCGTCTTGGCCTCCCCCAAAAAGGATAGCATGGACATATTCACGGTTGCCTTATTCCATAAGATCATAATAGAATGAATAATTACTTCACTTCAAGTAAAGTATCACCATATTATGGTTGAGGCATGTATTATTATTATCATAATACTTGTCAACATAATAGTAAACTCAATCCGCAATTGAACCGGCAGCCATTCAACAACTTGCCGTTATGAAAGCTACAAAGAAAGGGGATGTTCTAAAGAAGGGTAAACAATATCAGCTACAACTTATTGTAATAACTTCCTCCAAAAGCCAAAGCTCAACCTAAAGAGTGAAGAGAATTTCACAAGAAATACCCAGTATACGATTAGATTTGGGTTTCTCAGTTCTTATTCCTGATTCCAACAGCTGAAGACTCAAAACTACCATTGTCATTCAGTATTGCCAAACAGATTTAAAAGCTTTGCATTAATCCATTCTTCCTAAACAAAGCCCTTTCAGAAAACAATTCAGTCCAACATTTATTTATACAGAAAGAAAAGGATCAATCCCATACCAGATATTGCGCTTACGCTCATCATTATCAACAGCTCCAACTGTTCGCCCCAGCCCAACCTTTTTTACATCAAACATCACAGAAGCATCATTATCAGCATCTTCATTTTCTCGCAACACTGCCTCAGCGGCATCACGATTATCCGGCTGCGGCAACTCATCCAGCTCAACACCCTTACGGAAAAAATCTACACAATACTTCTCTTGATCCTCTTCGTCAGACAGCTCGCCTCTAACCAACTTTTCATACAACTCGGCCTTCCTCTCCAGCGCTGCATAGCTCGCTGACCCATCATTAACCGCTTTTAACTCAAGTTTATCCCTGCACAATCACCATCCAGAATTTAGATCTTCATAATAAAATGCAACATATTACAAAAACAGAAACATCAAAGAATCAATGTAGGATGCGACGAAAAACAAGTGAAATCCAAATCACCACATGCACAATAAATAATCATTAGCCACAAATTTTCCATAAAAATTTTTAGGAAAGCTAGATGGTGCAACTTCTTACTCAATGGACAAGGCAATTCATAGCATTCGAAAAACAAAATTTCAAATCAAAGACACAAAGCAATTATCATCAAATTCCAAATTAATTAGTTGAATTAAATCAATCGAATTAACATCAAATTAAGCAGCAAATGTAAGAAATTGAGGTAACATACTTGTGATCGCGTGCTTCAACACCAGAATTCTTGGCGGAGAAGGAATCTCTGTGAACGATCTTGCTCTTGGCGCGTTGGTACTCGGCGTCGGGGCCGGCGAGTTCCTTAGTCTTCTTGGAATCTTCCTGAGACTTGTAGAGCTCGGCCTTCAACTCCATCATCGACGACGCACCCACGCCCTCTATGGCGCGGTGCTTCTTCGGCATTATCGACGATTCCGTTAGCCATCCCAGCGACCCAACCACCATCCTCTTCTTCCCGTTCCCTTCTTCCCCCATACCACTGCCTAATTCGGAATGATTTAGGGTTTTCTGATTTTCTCCGATTTGGGGATTTCAATTGCTAGGGTTTCGTTGGCGCTAATTTTCGTTCACGTCGCTTTTTAGGTTTTAAGTTTTAACCGGTTTGGTTCACTAAGCCAGACTTAAATAAACCGGGTCCACTTTTGAGTTTTGACACATGCAAAAATGCAATATTGCAGTTTCACCCCTATTTCTCAGTGACAAGCTCCTTCATCACCTTTGCTGCTGCTTCTGAAACTGACATCTGAGGTATTTCTCTCAATCTTCTCTTTAATAAAGCAAGCTCTTTGAATTCCGTATCAAGTGGGTTGGGTTGATTTTCTGCAATCTCTATATTCTGAACTAAACTGACACTATCGCATTCTATTAATCATGGCTTTTAACGGGATTCTCCTAAGACTCTGAATATGCCGTATGTGAATTCCTTCCTTGAAATAGGCGCAAAAGTATTATGGTTTTTGGTTTGATCAAAGGGAATGATTGATAGTTCAAAGATGTAGCTTGAAGGGATTGTGAGGACGGAATGTTTAGGTTGTGCAATGAAGGTGTTTGATGAAATGTCTCCAAGGAACATTAGTTCTTTGATTTAGGGTTATCAATTAAAACTTTATTTAAATAGAAAATACGTAAAATTTAAGTTTTTAATGCATGTGATATGCATTTATTAATTTAAAACGTTTAAAATTTTCTACAGATAGTGATCTTAATATGGATTCTCAGAACACATAAAAGCACATATTGGCTAATTGATTCTGAAATTTAATAGCACTTGAAATTTTCTTTCAAACTTTTTTAATCCTTTGTCCAAAGAAAATTATAATGATCAGTGCATGAAGGATACATTGCTACACCTTGAACCTAGATGCCATTTTTTGCGAAAAATCATGGCTGCTGTTTCTTTCATTGGGGTTTTTGTCCAACACCTAATTTATGTTTTTGCCCCCCTTATAAATATGCTGACTAAAACCAGGTTATAGCTATAAGCTTTATAATTGAGCTGTTATGGGGAGTGAAGAAGCAAATGATCCCTTCAAAGGGGTGGATTGGAAAGCTGTTGGTGGTCAGATGCAGCAGAATCCTAGTGCCAAACCAGCTTTGAAGAAACGGCTCCCCAAGAAGGTTAGGCAAATCCCGGATTACTATTTTCTTCCTCGATGGCCATTATGGAAGGCGTTTGGCTTCTGCAGTGCATGCATTGCTGGTGGAGTAGGTGCTGGAATGCTAGTAGAGGCCTGGGTGGAAAAGAAAGTTAAAGGTATTTTTGCTCTCTTCTCTTTTGATTATTTTTAGAAACCAGTGGCTTTGTTCTTCTCAATTTAAACTTTATATTGGAAATTATCAACCTTTTTCTTTTTTCCTTTTTTTTTTTTTTGCTGCAGAGGATGGAGGTGTTATATGGGAATTTGATAAGTAAACTCTTGATGTTGGTACAAGCAATGTCACATTCACTGCGCTCCGCACATATTGAATTAATTTAGTGTATTCATGTGATCTAATAAAAGTTCCGTGTCATTCCAACTCTTTATTGAATAGTTGAGGGATTGAGATTTAAAACAGCTTCTATGATTACTACATCATTTTGCACATTTACTTTATGATTCACACTAAATCCCACATAAGTAATCTTATACGGAAAGGTTAGAATTTTGGGGTTTTATTATAGTAAGAGAAATGGAAATGCTGAACTATCTTTTTGGAACACTAGACAAAACACTGCGCAAGTTGTGTTCAAAATCTTGTTCCTCTCTACTCTATTCCAATCCTTGTCTGATTCGTTGGAGACCCTGGTAACATTTGCGTATAAAATGGAAATTTAGTTTAACGATAGTATACAATACTGAAAAACAAAATGTCATTTGCTTTAGAGTGTGCGGTTTTAAACTAGTGGGCGTCACTTGCCCATACTGAAATACATAATTAGAGATTGAATGGTGCCATAATATGAACAGAACTACAAAAAAAAAAAAAGAAGAGTAAGAAAGGTTAACAACAATCTTCATGATCGATTAAATAAAATTCTGATTGCTAGCTACCAACTCCACTGCATTTGTTTTTTTTTCCTTTCGTTGAATGGTATTGCGAATGAGGAAGATCCGGAGAACGAAAATACCACTCCTATCATGTCGACTGCAGACTATGCGAACATCAAATTCTTCTACCTGAAATTCATTCGTAGGTAGTTATAATTAAAGTTTTCAAACTACAAACCTTGTTAAAATATTTCAAATAAATTATCTAAACTCATGCCTTAATCACCCTCAAATAGTATATTTCGAGAAATAAAAACAGATAAATCTTGATAATGAGAAATAAAATAGTAATTGATCTAAGAAATCGCATACTTGCCAGAAGAATCTTTGTACAAGAGATTGTGGATCCCATCTTACATCTTATGATATCATATGCACCCTTCCATCAGCTATCATCACTCTGTTGTCATCTTCCAATTTCTGAAATTCCAGAAAGACCAATTATAATGGAGCTTATGCAGGAAACAGACACAACAAAGTATAGAGAAGCTCATTCATACCTTTAGTAGGTCCAATATATCTTGGGAGCTATAACTGGAATCAGCTCCTTTGATAACAGACTCTATATCTGCAATGGATATAACATCCAGGCGGTTGCCACGCATGTGCTGACCAAACAGAGAATTAAATGCTTCGATTCTGCATTCCAACACAGACAGTTATATCTTACCAAAAACATGTACACAGAGAAATATAAGAGGAAAGAAAGTAATAATAGAAAATCTAAAAATCTTATAAAACATCTTCCTTCATTTAGTAATTTAGAGGGATGTCTAAGAAAAGCTCGTCGGAGCATAACTCATTTCTCAAACAAAGTTATGAAGAGACCTTTCAGGAGTGAGACTGGCAGCAGATTGAGTAACTGGAGTATCATCATCTACTTCCATGGCATCTGACGTTGACCTAGCAAACAGAAACAAAGAAAACGAGGGTCTCAACAATAATGCCCTTATGGCATAATTTAGCTTCTGGATTAAATTATGGAAATGAGTTTTTCCACAATGCAAAGTATATCATTACTCACCTTCTTCGGGTTCTTGGACCATCATCAGCACCATCATTTCCACCAGCATCATGTTCCGCCTTACGCTTTCTCTCAAGTTCTTTTTCTCTCTCTAGCTCACGCTCCTCCATTTCTGTTAATTCTTTGTGATATATTGCAAAGTTAAGAACCTTCAGAGCAGCATCAACATCAGACTTTTTAACATCTCTGCTCAACTTCAATTTGGCATGAGCCGTTGAGAGACGTATTATGGTTTCTAAAGTTCTGGCCGTTATAGGAAGTGTTCCTCCAGTCTGCATGAAAGCCAACAAGATATCAATAAAATCTTAAACTATCTCCACAATAACCAAAAAAATGATATGCCTTCAGCTAAAAGCAATTGTTAACCTTTGCATTTGAGTTGGCACTTCTGAGCTCAGCATATGCTGTGGCAATTTGTTCAGAAGCCTGCGAATAAAATTCAGATCTAGTCACATGTGAGCATATTGGATGGGAATATCATTGCAACCATCATATAAAGAATCAGTCTTAAGAGGAAATATTCAGTTGTGGCAATTGCAATATAAATGAAACAGGCTTGAAAATGAGTAAAAAATAATAGGAATGTAATGCTTTCAAAAACAGGAAGCAGGCAGGGCACATCACCTCATTAGTTAGTTCGGGTTGAATCCTATGCTTGGCATAATGGATGTACTTTTTAAGAAACTTTATCGTGAGTGTATCATGTTTGCGACCCCTTTCAGTCTTCTTTCCATGCAGCATTCTGTTATATTTGACAAACACAGATGAGTCAACCTCTGCTTCATCTTCTCTTCCATACCTTGAGCTTCCATCAAGTGCTGCCCCACCTGCTTTGGTAAGATAAATTCAATACAAATGTTCTCTAGTATAATCATGTATATCTAGCAATATAGCATTTGAAAATGGCTTATCTACCTCCATCAGTGGCAGATCGAAATCGATGCATACGCAAGACATGCTCCGATATTTGACGATCAATATCGGGATCCATTTGATCCAACACAATAAACAGTAAATCAAACCGAGAAAGCAAGGAGTCTGGAAGTCCAATATTTTTTGTTGGAGTCAGTGATCGGTCATACTGTAGAACCAAACAGTAAAATCCATCAAGTTAAAAAGAAATCATACACTAAGCATAAAATGTTCAAAACTTCATAATTTAAACTGGATGGCAAATTAAAAATGGAATGCCACTTACACTTCCATATATGGGATTTGCAGCAGCCACCACACTGCATCGTGCATTAAGTGATGCATGTATGCCAGCTTTTGCAATAGTCACAGTCTGTTGTTCCATAACTTCATGTATAGCAACACGATCTTGATCATTCATCTTGTCAAATTCATCAATGCAGACAACACCTCTGTCAGCAAGAACCATAGCCCCAGCTTCCAGCCGTCTTTCCCCTGGGGAAAAGGAATTATAAATTGCCCCAAATGACAAGTGTAATAATATATTTTCTGTATGGAAATTAGTATTGAAGGATCTTTACCTGTTTCTTGATCTGAAGTAACTGCTGCTGTCAAACCAACCCCAGAAGAACCCCTACCCGTAGTTGATATGGCCAAAGGAGCAATATTCATAATTGCTCTCAGGAGTTGAGACTTGGCGACAGAGGGATCACCAACCATCATCATGTTGATGTCACTAAAAGAAGCAAGACATAATAGTAGCATTGTGAATTTCATATGCAAAGAATTTTACAAGAAACAAATGCAAAATAAGAATATATAAAATCACAGCTTTATAAATGCAACCTAAAGAAACAGAAAAGGAGATAAGGAAAATTAACTAACCCTCGCAAGTGAGTGCCATTCTTTAAGTTCTTTTCAACTCCACTGAGCATTAACAAAATCACAGCCTTCTTAATCCATGAATGCCCATATATAGAAGGTGCAAGTGAATTACCAAGTAGGTCAAATGCATCATCTCTTTCAGCTATCTTCTTTATGTTTTTCAGGTCTTCAGGACTGTAGATTGGCGCATTAGCCTCTTTGTTGAGAAGAGACACATTGTTGGCTATGAGCACAGTCCTGAATGCATATGAATCAATCAAATTCATGTCTGAAGAATGCAAGGAGAGCAAAGGAACCATAACAATATACAGTATGGAGTTACCTGAATACTCCATTCACACTTCCTTTGGTTTTCCCTGGAAGAGCCTTATATATCCCTACAACCGCCACTCGATCTCCAGGCTTGCAAGCATCAACAAGGTCATCCTCTACTATGACATCCACGGTCCTTGGGAGCTGACCAGGAGCAGAATTCTCAGGAACTTCTTGGATGGACATGGTTTGATGATCTTTGTACTTGCACAACCCATACTCGGTCACCAGCAAGTTGCCACTTTCATCCTAAAACAAGGATTTAATCAGTAAAAACCATCTGGTGGTAACTTATATATCATGGCAACAGGAAGGAGTTTGAGATTACCCTTGTAGGATAAACAGACCCCGTGGGCAAACCCATGTTGGATGTAATATCCCGATATTCTCGACTGGTGAATTGTCTAGTGGTGGGGCAGAAATGAACACTTTTAACAACCTTTGGCCTTACAAGCGAACCTATAAACGAACAAGGTTGTTAGCTTCCATCATGCTAAACATGAGTTATCATCTCATTCTCAGTATGTGATTGTGTGTTCATAAATTCACTTTCAATCAAACAGACAAATAAATGTGACAACAAATATGAACATCTTCCTAAAGACAAAACCATGAGTACTTCTACCAACAGAAAAACAGTAAATTGGAGACTCTTTGTCAGGAATAATCCTTAGATAAATTCGCATAATGCATTACATGCCACACAAGGAACCAATAAAATCATACCAGAGCTTAACTGACATGACAATGACAAAAATTAAAATAACCTGCTTATTGATTGGAATTATTTAGCCAATTATTATGAAAGAGAAATAAGTTTAGAGGAGGAAGAGGAATGTAAGCTTACATTTGGTGACAATGCCCTCAACACAGACCATAGAACCAATGAATTCGGAGAGAAGCTCTCTCGGCGTGACTCGACGAGAAACGAAAGGTCCTTCAAAACCCACAAGCACCTGTTCACCTTCCTTTAAATACTTGGGATCAATATCACGAGCAACATCAGTCACCGCATCACAGAAAGCTTGCATGTACTCGCTCGGATTCCTCAAGATCCTAAAAGTAAAACGGATACAGAATTCGTTTATATGTGCAAAAGAAACTGAAAAAGTAAATATTATTAGTAGTGAGAGAGAAGTGGAAACCTGTTACCCAAGTCGCGGAAGCTGTGGAGATCGGAGATGTTGACGATGAGGCGGCGGCGCTTGTGGTTGATGAGCGCCTTGATCTCGTCCTTGTATATTGCTTTTCCCACCTGCACTCATTCATTCAGATTCGTTCAGCAACCGAACAAAAGGGGAAAAAAAAAAAGGGAAAAGACGAGGGGAAATTGGAGTGTTGATGGAATCGTACATCTTGGTCCAAGAAATCGGTGAATTCTCGCTTGTGAGCTGCCCTGACTTCTTCGCTCACCTCCATTTTGCCTATGAGAGAGAAATTGAAAGAGAGAAAGGAAGAGAGCAGAAAATGGCGATGGAGGGAAAAGAAAGCAGGAAAGGTAGTTCCTTGTTTTTCAGCGAAGCTAGGGCTTCAGATTTGGCGGGAAAATGGAGGCACGTGCCCGCGTCGTGGCGGGAAAAAATGACCGGTCCTGGTCTCGGTATGGGCCGGTTCTGGGCTTTCGATCTTTATGTCCAAAAACAAGATTGACCCAATAACTTTTTTCCAGTCCAATAAAAAATCAAATTCGAATGCCAAGAAAAAAATTCATGTTAACCTTGAAATTGTTCATGATTTCAATTGATGATTTACCGGCAGGATTTATATATTGAAAATTATAATCCTTCAGTCTTTTTAAGTTTATTATCCAACCATCATCCTTAGATATGGATCAATTTCGGCAAACAAATGCATCACTATACAATATCTAAGGCTAAAAAATAAGCATAATTTTATGCACCATACAGCCAAAAAAAATTCGCAAATCACGCTTTTAGCACTCCAAAGAAACAAAACCTGTCAATAAAAGAAATTTCTTTTATACATGTCACAGTTATTACTTATTAATGGTATAATTTCCTGTATCAAAAATAACTTGTGAAGGATTATAAATTAAAAGTATAGAGTAATCAAATTATTCAGGGTTTAAATTAACGAAACCGCATTATATAGTAACAAGATCGTGGTTGATTAATTACTGATTCAAGATGATGATAATACTTCACCGAAACGGATGCTTATTTTCTTCGTTAGATATAAATCTTATGCTATTTGTGATCTGCCATTGGCTTTTCTATGAATGAAAGTTTTTTTTTTTTATTTTTTATCATTGATTAAGAGCAGAAGATAAACCAAAAACCAAAAGATACCAACCAAAAAAAGAAGGGAAACCTTTGATTCTAATAAAACCATATTGGGATAATGATTAAACATCTTTACTAGACAATAAGGAAGAATGCTGAAGATAAGCTCTATAGAAATTTCTGTAACTGCAGTACTCCTCCTAACCAAATAAATCTTCGAGCTATATGCAAGAGGTTCAACTGCAAAATGTTCTTTATGCTATAAAATCACAATTAGCACAAATCTAAGAACCGCAGGCTTTGCAGCTTCCGCAAAACAAGGACTCAAATAAAGGAAGTTGCTTCAATGATGTAGAAAGAACAAAATTTCAATTAATTTATAATCCTGTTCTACATTTAAGGTGACAGACCAGACTATCAGGGTTTGAAAGCAGAGAATGCCACCACAGAGTTGTGTCCACCAAATCCAAATGAATTTGAAATACCTGAAATGAATTGAAAAGAATCAACCATTAGCCGATTAAATTATGGCATTTATCTTGTGCGAAAGAAAATTACCATGGTTGTTGAATTATTCAGAAACTTACCAACATTAATTTCATGCTGCTGCTTGACATGGGCAACTGTATCAAAATCAACTGATGGTTCTGGATTCTGCATTCAATAGCAAGGACAAAATGTTACTACAAGACATTTGAAAGAGAAAAAACAAAGCACCATGAAGATTGAACTCAACAACTGAAGGTTTGTATGGTAATTAACAGGAAGTAAAATTGTTAACAAAAATTAGTAAAATAATAATAATAATCAAAAGCAGCCATAAAACTTGATCCATGTGATCGGGCTCAAAGCCCATAGACCCCACAATAATCAGCTGCAAATTAAAAATCTAATAGGATATATGTGCACTTATTCTCGAAGATTACTGTGATGAGTTCTCAAAAACATTGATGACATATGCAGGTTTCTAGATGAAATTTCAAATAACTCAAGGAAGACAAGAACTAATATTTTTCTCCCCAAAGAAAGGAGCCTATTATCATCATGTCTACAAAACAAAGAGATAAATATGCCGACACTAACTATATATAAAACTTTGTCAGACCATAACAAAAGCTCATGCTGTCTGTTGGACATAGTTGACAACAAATAATCAATAAAAAGAAT
>JASCZI010211707.1:1163-20155 GCA_036250425.1 Stylosanthes scabra | reverse complement strand
CGAAGGAAAGAAGGGTTTCACTTTTTCAGCTTCTTCTTTCGACATGAGAGGACTCACGAAACAATAAAGCTTCTCCTCGACGGCGAAAGGAAATAGGATTTTCTCCAGGTTAAAGGGGTCTTCTGGATCCTCGATGATGGTGTCGTAATCACGACTATGGATTTTGAGGGAAGTTTTCAGTCCCACAATTTTGTTCTTCCCTTGAGCCGCCATTGATAAACCTGCCATAGATAAAACCATGAAAAACTGTAAGTCATCGTAGTATACTTAGAGGGGTGAGTAAAGAACGACATTAAAATAGAGTTTACCTGAACTAAGATGATAGAGGGATGTTTATGCAAGGGTTATAATGAAGTGACAGAAGAAGAAGATAAACAGTGTTTAGGGGAAGAAGAAGATGAACAGTACTCAGAGAAGAAGAGAAAAAGGAAAGGATGAAGCTTTCTGTGAAATGAGTAAAAAGTGAAAAAGTGAGTAAAGTTTACCTTTATAGGCGTGGCATGGAAGCTAAGGGGTTTTGACAGTTATGATTTGAAAGAGAGAAAGTAGCAGAACGTGGGAGAGTGGGAAGCGCATTTTGCGAGGAGTTATAATCATTAAATAATTAATAATGAAATAAAATTAAATGATTATTTCTTTCGTAGATCGAATTTTTTTCTTCTTTCAAATGAAATAAAAACGATCTAAGGGGCATTTTGTTATTCGAAAATAAACTTAATTGCAAACTATATTTCGATTTTTTGGTAAATCGATTCTGTGGGTCGAAGAATTAGTAAATCTCGAAGATAATGACTTAGGAAATTTTTAATAGAGTACTCTAAGGATAAAGTTCTCAATTTTCCAAGAGGTAAAACTCGGATATGAAGGGTCGAGTTCGAGTTTATAGAAAATCATGAAGGTTCAAATGTGGTTTTTGAATGTTACTTGGAAGTTACACAAAATGAAAACTGCTTTACTCTGAAGCGTACACGTAGCAGAAGGGGATTGGAGGAATTATCTATAAATACAAGTTGAAGTTTTCTGAGTATGGTTCCTTCCAATTCCTTTCATTTCCAATAACCAAACTCTTGGCTTTTAACTTTGCTTTTGTTTCTTTTTTGATAATTCTTCTTTAAGTCATTTATCTTTATGATTCTGATTCTGCAAAGTTAATTTCTATACTTTTATATTAGATAGAACTTGTTTATTTTATTTCTTTTTTATTGTATATTTCGGATTTCTGAGAAGTGTTTTATGTAATTAAACTTTGACTGCAATTTCAGTTCTTCATTTCTGCAAATTTAGACGTTTTGATGCACTTCATTAACTGATACTCACTATCTATTAAATTCATATTTCAAAAATCATAAAATGGGTATCTTTTGGAGTTAACATTATTGACAAAGATATAATTTACTAACTGACAAAAATATGTAATAGTTATCGTAACTTTTGTTTTTAATAAGAATAATATGTTTATTATATGATTTTTATTTATAAAAGAATTTACGGTGAATATGTCCTCATCATTTTCGATATATTTCAACTATACTAACTCCAAGAGGCATTATATTATTGAAACACATGTAAAATATAATAGATATAAAATTAAAATAAATTAAATATTAATAATCTTAAAAACACTCCTCACAAAAAATAGCCACTAAAATATATATTAAAAAATAATAATACATATATTTATACATTATATAGAAATTTAATGATTAAAATTTGGCTTACACAATAAGAGTCATGACCATGACTAATGAGTCTCCTTAACACACCACCTGTCTACAACAATTTGCCAGCTGTTGGTTCCTCACAAAGGGCAATGCTGCTCACAAGACTCTCTCCAAAAGCCAACCAACACCTAAACTTCCTTCCTTTAATTTAATCCATTCGTCTACGCAATTATGCTTATGAATTATGATATCTCATATCTTACGCCCTCTAGAAACTATTATAGTTTACACAATTAAAATGTATTAAACTCGTAGTTCATTTATCTATCTATATCTACATCTTCATAATAAAATAAAACTACTTTTAGTATGGAATTTACAAACCTAACTTTACTAAGTGCATTTGCAATTTTATTTTACTAATATATCTAGTTTGGAACCCTAACATTTTCTTCCTCAACAATTAATAACCAACCTCACCAATTCAACAGTGACGAAAATAATATTCCGTTTCACACTCACAAGTCACAACCCTTCATTGCCAAGCAAGAATTAGAATTAGAATTCAAACTCAGATACACGTACGTACGTCTTCTTCGTTACGTTGCTTCCAACGCCGGTTTCGAACTGTGAATTCTATCGATTATTGGTGATGATGTTCTGGAAGGATCCATGAATATAGTAGAAATGAAATAACAAATGGAAATTGAAAAAACAAAAAAGCTTAATAATAATAATCAACATATTTGCATTGATTGACGAGTTAGAAAATGGAGATTACAAAATTCCAACTACTTACGGAGCAATAATAAATTAATAATTACATGAAGAAAGAGTCGTTGATGAGAGATTGTGGAAGAGAGAGAGATCTAGTCTCAGAAGTTGCAGCCGCAGCAGAGGTAGAAGAAGCAGAGGGTGAGAACGAGGAGTACGGCCTCGAAGGCAGAGACGACTCTGAAAACGACGCCGTCCACAAACGAAACGCGGATTGTGGAGAGGCTCTTCCACTTGAAGGCGGAGGAGAACAGATACTTCAGCCTCAGAGTCCACGACGACGTAAGCCTCCTCTTGTTCTTGAAGAACCATGACGACGATGACGAAGACGACGACGAAGGAGATCTCTTCTTGCTGCTAATTCCAATCACCATCTTTGTTTAATTTGATTTGTGCGTTGACAGAGAGGTTTCTATATATATATAGTGAGACTGATATATATATCAGAGATTAAATTAATAAAAAAGAAAAGGAAAGGAAAAGAAGCTTCCCGGGTGCTTAATTTCTTGAAGAATTGGGGTTTTGGCGTGAGAAAGAAAGAGAGGAAGCTGAGGGTGTAACTCCTTTATATGAAGAAAGAGTGGGTAGCTAAGGAGGAATGAGGAATAATGCATCGTGGGAGGGTGGGGGGAGAAGTGGAAAAAACTGTTGCGGGTTTTGATGGAGTCAATGTGTAAGTGGCCTTCGCCGTCTATGCTTCTTGCGCGAATAATATGATCCGGTCTTTTATTATGTGCTAGTTGGCCTAAATGCCGTTGAAACTTGCACGAATCGTCAATCAAATTACAAAAACAAAAAATAATATCTGAAAAATATTAAATCTTTTTATGTGAATATTAGTATTTATTGATTAATTTTATATTTATTGTTATTACTATATTTAATAAGATTTTAATTTCCATGCACCATAAGTATAAAAAATTTTACACATAAATTTTGTTAGATGATTATGTAAAATTTTTTAAGTACATCAAAATTAAATTTATTTAATAAATAAAAAATGATATCTAATATTATTGAGGATAAAATAATGACAATAATTTCAATACTCCATGGTAATAAAAATATTTAATTTAATTATATGAATATAAATATATAGTTAATTAAACATTAAAAGTATATATTAATTCAATTTATTTTTATATATCATTTTTAACTAATAAAAATTGTACAACCTGTTTTCTTTTTCTTCCATCAGGACAGGGAAGAAAATTCAGTCAAAAATAAAGGCGAGACGTCAAGGGAAAAGAGAGAGGGTATGATTTGTTTTGTACTCAATAATAATAAGCTTGATAAATTATTGTGTCAAATAATTAATAGAGTCAACGGTCACCAAAATGGACAATATCAATAATACGGAGACGGAGTCAAGGACACCCTATAAGCATATTTAAAAAAAAAAAATTACTGCTTATTAGTAGAATAATACTTAATTTCTCAAAGTTGTTGATGCCAATTAAATCAAATTAGTTATAGTAAATTTCAAAGAGGCAAAATTTTTAGAGGAAAAAAAAACTTAAAATGCTTTTACAAGCTGTATCGTTGAAAATAAATAAAAGTTAATTTTACACTAGTGTAACTAGCCATGTTCTAAACAAATAACGTTATTCATAAATTGATTATTTATTGTTTCTAGAATCGGATAATCTTGATATAATTATTTTACTTTAATTACTTATAGAATTCAGATAATCACGTAAAGTACGGCACACGTTTTAAAAATACCACGTTGTATTCATAATTTCATATACTATAATTTAATAATAAAATAGAGATTAAGCAATCTAAATTTAAATATTTATTATTATATCTTCTCTAATAAAATATATATAATATCAATTTTCGTATAAATTGAATTTTTTTTTTCGGCGACTTGTATAAATTGAATTTGTGATTATTAACTAGTTATAATAACTTATAACTAATTAATTGGATCGCTAGATACTTTGTTGATAAGTAAAAACTAAAAAGCATTATGACGTGGATGCGTGTGTAATATAAACTAAAGAAAATGGGTCTTATGAGATAATCTTCTCTATATTATATTATTATGTTATCCAAACGAATTTCTTTGCTTCCATCCATTTCTACAAAAAGTTTGATTAATGTTTTCTTATGTTTATGAAAAAGGAGAAATTATTAGTTGTTTCCAGAGCAACTCTCACTCCTTATTCTCTTTAATTAAATGATGCCATATATATAATATTTAATTAATTTAAATTTAAATTGAAAATTAATAATAATATTAATTACAATATTAATTACAGCAATGTATTTTTTCTTTTTAATTCTTTTACTCCCTTTTAAGCTTCTAAAATTTCATTATTTTAAGTTTTGTTTTCTTTGTTCAACAAATTTTTTTTATCTTTCTTTATAACTTTTTTTTATTTTTATAATTGTGATTTTGTTGTTTCATATTTTATTCTAAGAACAAAGAACGGGAGAAATAATTGAGATAGAGAAAATACATAAAATATTGATATTTTTCATCCAAAAATTTATCTATTTTTTAAAAAAAATTATATTTGTTGTTAGAAATAAATGTGTACAGTGCTACTATTATAATTTTATAAAATTTTATCTTCTTGCATATAAAAGAATTTATTTGTGATTAATTAAGAATGAAAAATGAAATAAAAAAAATTACACGCACAAATTTATCCATGTTCATCCAAATTTTTTTTGGATATTAGGTCCAATTTTTCTATGCTATTCGTAACTAATATTTTTAGATTGCGCTTAATTCTATGAAATGTGTAAATATTTTTTGTGTTGTGTTTTAATAATTTTGTATTATATTTATATGTTTTAACTTAGATGAAATTTAATAAATAAAAGACTTGTACATATAATATTACTAAAAAGAAATAATAATCTAATAAAATTTATGTATTTAAATAATTTTTAAGTAATAAATTGAAAATTAGTTTTTTGTTAATGCTACAATATATGATTGAATACATGTAGATTTCTTTTATATTTACAACATATAAAAACTAAATTTAAAATAAAACCCATTATTTTTTAAATGAAAAAAATAAAAAAGATAACTTATACTTTTATGCTTGTTTGCAATTGTTGATGAAAAATAAAAAAAATTATAAAAATAAATATAAAAATTGTTCATGAAAGAAAACATAAAATTTTTATGTTTTTTTATTTTTTATTCTGATAAAAATATTTATTTTAGAAACTTAAAAGAAAATAAGAGAAAAATAATAGAGAGGAGAACATATTGCTGTAATTAATTGTATAATTAAATATTTTATACATGGCAATATTTAATTGAAAAAAATAAAAAGTGAAAATTATTCTTGGAGCAACTAATAATTTCTCATAAAAAACACAGTTAGAGCGCGTGGTCCAGAGGTCTAGTTATCTAGCTATATAAGTGGAATTCAAAGTGTCTTCTTCATTTTTAATTTCTTCTCTTCCAGAAGCTTTATAGAATCAGTTCACTTGTTTTTCTTTCCAGAAATAATTAAAATTAAATAATAACATACATGATGAAATAAAAATAATTAAAATATGGGTAATGCTATTTGAACAAGTGGTTTTGGGTAACCAAGTACAACCAGGTGATTTATTTCTATGCTAAATAGAATATTATTTCGGTGTCAAATAGTATAAAAAAGTGCACCTAAATAAAACTGTATTTGACACCGAAATAGTCTTCTATTTGGCATAGAAATAAATCACTTGGTTCCATTTGGTTGGCCAAAACCACTTGTTCAGATAGAATTCTTGTTAAAATATATAGCTGGATGTTATATCATGTTGAGTAACAGGTCTAGAAAATTTTGATAATAGAGACAAAGTATATGTAACATAATAATAAAATAAATTTTATAATAATTTAATAGGATTTCTTTTAAAATTTTTATGATTTTTGTCCTTTTTCATAATACGAACTTGGCAATTGGCACATTAGTTTTCTCTATTAGAGGGTTAACACGGGTATGCCACCTGCATTATGTGTAATAAGAAAAACGAGTATATTAAGCTCGTATTATGCAAAGAGATCTAAAATCGTAAAAATTTAAACTCATGTTCAATTAAGTAAATATTGTATTTTATTAATTTATTTAAAAAAACCTAATTTAATATAATAAAATTATTATTATTATTATTATTATTATTATTATTATTATTATTATTATTATTATTATATACTGCTCAAAAAATTAAATTATTATTAATGTCACACCATACATGCATGCATGATCACATGTTTTTTTTATATTGTATTTCGTATACATTTATATAAAAAAATGATATTATAAAATTAAAACAAATATAAAATTGATCATAATATTAAGTATTTCAATAATTTTATTTGCAAAATAAAATTAGCCACTAAAATCAACTACCATGTATTTATACATAAATACATACATAAGAATATATGTGTAATTTTATCATCTTCGATGTATATTTTGTATTTTAAAGTGTATTATATATTAATAACTGAATTTAATGGCTGATTTTTATGTACAAATAGCATTACTCACGGTATTTGATATCCTAAACTAAAAGATTTTGAGTTCGATAAAATAAAAAATCGTTTCGCTATCTATACACCCTTTTAATCAATATCAAATTAATTAATTAGTATAAAATATAGTTATTGATGTATTAATTATTTTTTATTTTTTTTAGTCTACCTATAATAATCGTATTTTATACAAATATAAAGATAATATTTACTTAAAAAATGTAGATAGCATTATTAAAAAAATTAATAACAAAGGATAATTAACAAAGCAAAGGGGCTTCTAGAAACGGTTTTCACAGGAAGAACACAGGTCACAACAATAAAGTTAGAAAATAGTTTGTGGAATCAGTACCCTGCTAACACGTGGTTAGTTCTTAATAATCCTCTAAAATTTATCATGATAATTTGGTGTAAAGAGTGTTTTTTATTTTTTTAATTGATTCCCTGATTAGTCATGAAAAAATAATTGTAATTCTATAGATGTGTAAAACTTTTTATATAAACATAAATTTACTCATTAACTAATTTCAATTTTTATTAAATAAATAAGGTAAATTATTATTTTATTCCTTGATATTTGGGTCGAATATTATTTTTATCTCTAATGTTTAAAGAGTCTTATTTTAGTCCTAAAAATTTTTTAATTGTACTCAATCAAGTTTTATCATTAAATAAAAGATATAAATTTAACTAAATAACTGATTTGGTCGTTTTTTCATAAAATGTGAAATAAAAAAAATTATTAACTTTGCAATGTGAAATTTTTAAACGTCGAAGTGAAGTAACTAATCACTAAGCAAATGACAGCTACGCTTAAGTTTTTATCTAACATTTAACGGAGGGACTTAATTGAGTTCAATTAAAGCTTTTTAGGACTAAAATAAAACGTTTTAAACGTTATGGATAAAAATAAGATTTAACCTAAACATTAAGGATCAAAATAATACTTTATCCATAAATAATATAATAAAGTGTGAAAAAATTCAAAAGAACTTTGTATTAATTATATTAGATTATATACCATTTATTTAATAAAAGTTTAAATTGGTAAATGTTTACATTAAATTTTATTCAACCACCAATAAACAATTTTAACTTTTTTAAATATTTATGATTTTACTACCTAATATGTGGGGATATTTGATAATCTTGTTTTCCTTTTCAAAACTTTCCGTTAAGGTTTTATTTTTGGTCAATTATTTTTTTCTGATTTTTTTATCAAAATAAACTGATGAGAAACATGTTGTCTTAAAAGTATCTAAGCTCATCATAATAAAGGGAGAAAATTTTGAAAGTCAATATATTTTGAAGTTAAATACTTTATAATGATGATAGATGAGTTATAAATAATAATTTATATATTTTATAGTGATTATTTTTATTATTCAAATAATATTTTTTAATTTTAAATGATAATTTTTTTTAATTTTGGATGATAATTTAATTATGAATTCCCTAACAACTCTCTGATATTAATTCCTTAGCTATAATAAAAATATATAATATCTCAAAATATTTATCTTAAAAAAATTAATATTAAATACAACATTGGACCTCACTTATTTTTATTAGTTTTTAAGATTGTTATTTTTTTTCTTTCATTTTATACTGTACTCTTTTGTACTCTTATACACTTTGTTCATGTTTAAATCTCTTATTCCTATTAAATCTTTGGTGAGTGACTAACGATAAAAAACTTTGGACCTCACTTTTATTCAATGTAAAGAAATATTTATTTGTCACAAAAAAATATTTATTTTTTTAATCACATGTACTTTAGTTAGTAGGTTCTTTATCCTATTGCTTTTCTTTATAAATGAAATAATTTCAAGATTTAGTCAAAACGTAAACCTTAATGTGAAAGAAAATTTCAAAATATTTGACCTAATTAAAAATAATTATAATTAATATTTTTATTTATTTATTTTTGCATAATACAGTTAAGGCCTTTTCAACATGTAAATTCCTTTTGTAGTCATAACTAGTAGTGAATCCATTTTTTCTATTTATTTATGATATTGTTAACATATGAAATTAGTCAATGGTTTTGGTTCAAATTTTAGGAATAGAAAGTAACGAATATACTCAATACGTTTATAAATATTTTTAGATGTTTGTAATTATTCTTGTATAGCAGTTATATCTCCATATATCAGTAGATAAACATATCTAAATAGATGTTAATAATCTTCGTTATTGTTCGTTATTGTATATTACTTGTACATCTCACATATCAAAAATATATTTAACGATTAATTTTATTCAATTTTACCCTTAATATATTTTTATGTGTCAAAATTACTTTTAAATATTTTTTATTTTGTGCATGCTTCATTTATAATAGTTTTTTTTTCTTCTAGAAAATCCAAAACAATAAAGTATTTCAGAATAAAAGTTAAATGCAACAAAAAGTTAAACCCAGAATTAAATACTCCAATGACTTTATCATTATATATATACATAACATAACACACTTGATCTTCACTTCTTCATAACACTCCATCCACACTACTCATCACATAACAGATATGTTACTAATCTCTTGATTGAGGATGGTAGTACAATATCAAGAAAACCAAAAGAAAGCAAAAAATATACATTTAACGTTTAATTAGTCCAAACGTTTTATTTGAGTCAAAACTATTTTTAAATATTTTTTATTTTGTGCATGCTTCATTTATAATATATTTTTTTTCTTCTAGAAAATCCAAAACAATAAATTATTTGAAAATAAAAAAAAATAAATGCAACAAAAAGTTAAACCAATAATTAAATACCCCTGACTTTATATCAGTATATATATGCATAACATAACACACTTATCTTCACTACTTCATAACACTCCATCCACACTACTACTACTCACATAACAAAATACTATACACTTCATTCTAAGCTCTCTTGTTTGTTTTGTAAATGGAGGTTGGTGGTAAGAAGATCATCAAGAGAAACAAAGGGAAACAAAAGAGAGAAATGATAATGATTCATAATAAGAAGAGTTGTCAAATTGCTTTTGCAAAGAGAAAAGATGGCATCATGAAGAAAGCTAACGAAGTAAGGGCTTTGTGTGGTGCCATTGTTGACGTGATCATGTATTCCCCAACCGGGAAGGCATATTTCTACGGCGATACTTCAATGAAAACGATAAAAATTGCTCTCTCAAACGAGCAAGAATCTAACGAGGAAGGTGAAGATCACTTCCTGAGTCACATCTTGGACGAAATGTCCAAGGTGGAAATGCAAGATCTGATTGCGAATAGCGATTCACTTGTGGATCAATTGAATGATGAGAAAGAACGAGATCAAACCCTTTCTAGGGTTTTGAATTTCATTGATGGTGAAAGTAGTTATGAAAACAACAAAGAGGCAGAGAAAGAACTTTTGGTTCTTCAAAAGCTCTTGAAGGACCGAATTTCAATCAATGCAACTGCGGCTTCTACTTCTCATCATCATGGTGGTAAGGTCTTTTTGTCCTTCTTAATCAATCTTGTATTATTAGCTTTGAATATATAATTATTTCAATTATTTGATTTTTGTCTGAACTATCTTTTGAAAAAAATTAATTGGAAATAGATATGTATGTGGAGTATCTACCTAAAGATCTTTCTATTTTGTGTTAAAATTTTAAATTTTGGAGAGTAATATGTAATATGATTTTTTTTTCAATTCTCTATATGTCATTTAATTTTAAGTAAAATTTTCTTTTGGATCTGGAAAAAAATGGATTAAATAAGTAGAGATCTCTTATTTTTTTTGTATTAAAATTTTAACTTTCAAAGTTATATATAGATTCTTTTTAATAAGTGAAAGATATGATTGAGTATCTAATATTATAGATCGTTATTGCAGATGTCTTATATTCTGTGTTAAAATTTTAATTTTTACAGAGTCACACAACGTGGATATCTTGTTTTTTGTCAATTATTTTTATAGATTAATGTGAATTATCTTTCTGTACGTAAAAGAAAATCTACATTTGATGACTATTTGTAAATTTCACAATTGAGCAGAATATATACGTTGTTAAATAAAGGTACAAGAATAAATAAATTCATATCTTTGACAAATTAAAAAAATCTTATTATTGAAAAAAGCCAACCTTGTTGGTCAATTTTTTTTCTTAATAATAAATGCTAAATTCTTAATTAAATAATGTGACTAGTTTTAAATCCTTTTCAAGTGGATCAAACCATGGTTCAACTCAATACTGGAATTATTGGATCATACCCTCCTCATGCCAACCCTTTTGACACCACGAGAGGAATTGGTGACCATAATGCCCCTGTCTGGTATCCTTCAGATCAACACCAACAAGGATTTAATGGTCCATTTTTCTACAATGCTAGTAACGGAAATGGCGGAGGAGGAGGCGGCGGGGGTGACAGCGGCAGTGGCAGTGGAAGTCATGTTTACAGTTCAAATTATTATAACAATAATAATACCGAGGGAGGCATTTTTGGTTTTCCAAACGAGAACATTAATAATCCATTTAACAATGGTGGTTATGGCGGCGGAGGGTTCTTCTAAAGGAATTTGATTAAAGTTAATGTCAATGTCTGATTTTTTTTATATATGTATTGATCATCGTAGATTTATGTTTTTGATCTGTTGGCTTATTTCAACTTAATTTGTTTTCCCATTGTTGAACCTTGGAAAATATATGATATTATATGTCTTTCTATTATAAATGTTATCCTAGTTTTTTCTTTTTTTTATCCCATATTAAATATGAGAGAAAATAACACCTTTTTTTTTATTAGATTTATATGTAAAAGTTGATTAAAATAATTAATAATAATATAAAACATTTTGACTTAGAAAAATGTTTAATTTATTACGTTAATAATGAAAATATATTTTATATTATAATTATTATTAAAATGTATTTTACTCAAAAGTAGGGATGGCAAGGGGATCCGTGGAGGCGAGTAGGCCCCGTCCCCATTTATAATATTGGTCCCCGTCCCGGTCCTATTTCTGTCGCGGGTCCCCATTTAGTTCTCCCCGCGCGGAAAATACGGATCACCGCGGATATCCATGGATATTAAACTTTTAAGAAATTTTAAAAAAATAAATACAATTATAACCTAATCAAATTCAATGCAATAAAATTTAACATATTAAAGTATATAATTTTAATATAAACATAATCAAATTAAAGTAAAAATTATTCAAACAAATTAATTTGTTTTAATTTTTAGCATAATTTATGTATTTTACATTTATATATAGAGATTTTTTATGTAATTTTAATTTGGCGAAGATTTAGCGGATCCCCATGGGGCGGGTACCCCAATTCCCACCCCCGTCTCATTTATTCGTGGGGACGGATCCCAGTCTCCATGGGGATTAGCGCCATTAAGTCTTCCGTCGCGGATAATTTTCACAGATACCTGCGGATATGAGAATAATTGCCATCCCCACTCAAAAGGACTAAAAAGTAGGTTATTTTAATCTTACGATAGTAGAGAAGAGTGTATATCTTATAAATAAATAAAAAACGAGAATGTTATTTAATTAGACATCCTGAAAAAAAAGATAGTATCAATTTTATAGCCGCTTAAATGTTGATTTAACTTTTAAATCTTTTAATATTATAATTTTAAATGATTCATACCTAGTTTAAAATTCTTTTACGAAGTTTTGACAATTTTAATATTTAAATCTTATTGTCATAATTTCATGGTTACAAAAAAGTTTTAACTTTGTTGCATCAAGTTAGTCAACTCTAAATAAAGTGGGTGGAGTTGATAATTAGAATTATATTTTCAGAGGGTCAAAAAGTTTTAGAGAAGAATTAAAAATATATAAAAATGTTATCATATTACTTAAAAAGCTATTGATTATTTAATTTTTATATTATATAGAACTTCAATTTTAACCCATGGTTTTATCTCTATACAACAGTAGTATTTCATATCTATGTGCTGCTTCATGTACAGTGGTAAATGGAAAATTATCTTGCGAAAAACAAATTAAATAATGCAAGAAAAGATCAAACATGAATTAGATGTCCCCAAAACCTTATTATTATTATTATCAATAATTTTACGAACAACCAAGCTTAGCCAAGTCACAAACTTACACGAGCCTCTCTCTTTTAAGTATTTTTGTTTTCTCTAAACTGAATCCCTTAAATTTCGTTCATTCCATTTTTTTAACTCACATGCGCTATTTCAAATTTCGTTTTAGCAAGCCCCTCTATTTTTTCTCTCACTCCCATTCACTGCTGTCTTCCTTCTTCATTGTCGTGATCTGTTCAATTCCGTGTTTTGTGTTCCTGATTAGTTAAGGATGGATGCTATTAAGCAATTGTTAGTTTCTGATTCTTCTTTTTTTAACAGATTCATTCATCATAGAAGGAAGAAAGGAATAAGAAGAAAAAAAATGGAGTACATTTGAGTACATTTGAATGGTAACTTTTAATAATCCGTTTATGTTTTCATTCAAAACCGTTTTTACTTTCATTCAAAATTCGATAATGTTTCCTGAAAATCCAATTTAGTTTTTAATTTAAAATCGTTTTTACTTTCATTCAAAATTAGTTTCTGTTATCTGAAAATCCAATTCAGTTTTGAATTGAAAATCCGTTTCAGTTTTTAATTCAAACCCGTTTTTACTTTCATTCAAAATTCATTTATGTTTCTTGAAAACCCAATTCAGTTTTTAATTTAAAACGGTTTCTACTTTCATTCAAAATCGTTTATATTTCCTGAAAATCCAATTTAGTTTTTAATTTAAAACGGTTTCTACTTTCATTCAAAATCGTTTCTACTTTCATTCAAAATTCATTTTGTTTCCTGAAAATCCAATTCAGTTTTTCATTCAAAACTGTTTTTACTTTCATTCAAGATTCGTTTCTATTTCCTGAAAATCCAATTCAGTTTTTAATTCAAAACCGTTTCTACTTTCATTCAAAATGGTTTCTACTTTCATTCAAAAGTCGTTTCTGTTTTCCTAAATATTCAATTCAGTTTTTCATCAATAACACCAGCAATAACAGCAACGCCACCAATAATAACAACAACAACGCCAACACCAACAACAATGAAGAAGAAGAGATGACGTTGATGATGATGGCTTCAACGACGGTGATGGGGGCGGCTACAGTAATGACAATGATGGTGGGGGCCTGTAATAGTAGAGAAGAAGAAAAAGAAAAAGAACAAAGAAGAAGAAGACGCTGTTGTAGGGTTTTTGAATTTTGGGAGCATGCAGTGTGTGAAAGTATGGAAAAATTACTTGGTTGAATTTGATTGGGATAAATGCTTAAATGTGTAGCATTATTGTATTATTATTATTATTATAACATAACGTTTAAAACGTTTTATTTATATTTCTAACGTTTTAAAATTATATCATCATATCTTATTGTCAACTCTATTAAAATAAACAGTGCTGCTATTCCCACACCCTTTTACTAAACACCAAATTGATATCCTTTTGAAAATACAATAACTACTTATTTGTTAATTGCATTTGGTCTATTTTGAGTACTAAAATATATAATTAATTAATAATAACAGTATTTTTATAGGATGTAAAATGAATGTTTATTAAAAGAATGTGTGAATAGCATTATTCTAAAATAAATTTTAACAATCTTCTATTCTAAATGTCAACCTGATTAACAAATGGCTTTCAAAATACAATTTTTGTCTAATATCATCCTCAAACAATTCAAGAATAGTAGTGTTTGAGCGTGAAATAAGAAGCATTATATGTTTTTTTTTTTAATTTTTGTGTTATATGAGAAAAAATATAATAATTTACACGAATCAGTGAATGAAGTGACGTGTTACTCTAGATGCATGAGTATGACTCCGTTAATAATTTACATTGCTTAAAACCGGAACAAATGTAAACATACTTAACTCTTATTATTTTGCATAAATATAACAAAAAGTTGGAGAAGGGACTAGGTAGGGGCGGAAAAAAAAAACTTACGGTTTTGTTTAAATAATTTTAAAAGTTGAGTTGAGCTTCCTTTTGGACAAAAAAGAAAAAAGGTTGAGCTTCCTTAGCAGTGTTCATTTGATATAGTCTCTTTTCCCCTGATTTAGAATAGAAAACTTGAATAAATTATTGAAAAAAATTCAGCAATCTCTTACAAAAAGATTAGTGAATTGGAGTTTAGGGTTGTGAAGCCAAGGAATTTTTAGCAAATATATATTGATATATATTTTAAGTAAAAGTAATAAGGAGTAATCAGAGTTGGAACCTTTTTTCTGACATATTTTTAGTAAAAAAAAATCAATAAATTAAGAATTATTTTAAATATATATTAAAATAAGTCATTAAATCAGTTATTATTATATAATACATATTAAAATATAAAATATATACTAAAAATAAGTTAAATTATACATATATTTTATATTTTAATATGTATTATATGCTAATGACTAATTTAATGAATGATTTTGGTATACAAATAAAATTATTGATAAAATAATTTTGGTTGAAAAGTGAGGATAAAGTCCGTGCAGTGCATGATATTGGGGGTAGGGGACCAAAGTTTGCATCCTTTCTAGTGCCAACACCTAGTATTCCAATCTGCAACCATCATTATCATTTCTCTTCTTTCTCTTCTGCAACTCATCATCACCCAAATCACAAATGCAACCTTTATTTGCTTTCTCATATAATTATGTAACTGTCATGGGATTGTGGGAGTAGTGGGAAAGAAGATGATGATAATGGTGCTGGCTAAAATTGACCCATGCGTAAAAGTATGTTCATGGAACTGCAACTTTAATTTTTCATTCTGTCATTCTGCCCTTCATGAATCATCAACCAATCCCCACCGTACGCCTGCACGAGGGCTGCATTTGGCTTTGTTTTCGATTCCTCATTGGCTCTTTTTTTTCTTATTTTTTTTATTTTATTTTTTAAAATAACCTTATAAATACATGTATGTCCTTGGGAGAGTGTATATGTATGGTTTAGTATGCCTGTATGCTTATTAAAAAGTAATTATGACGATCTTATAAAGAAAAAACATTTGCGCCCATTCTGTTAAGAAAGAGATGAGTTTTGACTAAAGAAATTGTCTTACAATTGATTGTATACAAATTCGGATAATTATAAGGATATATACGAGAGCAAAGAAATTATAACTAAATTATCACATTAATTGCTATTGTTGTTTAAGTAGTTTTAAGTTTTGACAAACGAAGTTCATTTTCCATGAGTAAAATTTTTATTTTTGTTCATGAATAATTTTATTATAGTCCGAATATTTCATGATTAATTTTTATATTTTTTCCTTTAATTTGTTAAAAAACAATCCTACTAATTAAGTGCACATAATAAAAACTAGTTATTTATTATTATCAAATTAATACCGATAATTCATTTATATTATTTTAGATTATTTATTTTTTATTATTTTAAATAATTTATCTTCTATTATTTTTTATGATTAATTTTTTATTATTTTAAATGATTAATTTTTTTGTGTTTATTTTCTATTAATTGATTATTGATTGATATTCTATTATTTACCAAATAATGCTTTTTATAACATTTTCACATTAGAAATATCATCTAAATTTTAGTTATTTTAATGATTTTGTTTGCAACTATTGTATCTAAAGATATTGTAAAAAGAGCTTCAAATGCACTTATTATATCAAAATAGAAACAATGAAATAAAAATATGAGGCAGGAATCTAAATGAGAGATCTATAGTTTTATTGTGTAAATGAGAAGTAGATCAAATTTTTATGAAAAAGTACATAGAGCCAATAATGTTGGTGGCCTATAATAATTAATATATTTTTTTTTTCAATTCCATAATTTCTGAAATTAAATTTATTGACTCCCTAACTCAACTTTTAACACTTATTTAAGTGGATAAAAAAGTTCATTGTTTAACTAACTAGATAGTTATATTTTTATTACCTTAGATTTGATCTTCAAGCATATCTCTATGGACCATGCCAAAGATTTCGTTGGTATTGCCATAGCCATATTATTCTTAGCCATATTTAGGTCATCATTGTACTCCCTCATCAGCTCCATGATTATTTCTGAACAAGAGTTCTTATCAAGATCAAATCCTATAGGAAACTCCTATGGCTATTAGGCACTTCTATATTTTATGATAATTCAAGAAATGATGTGTGATGTGTTGAAAACTTTCATATTGATAATGACTTTATGGTTATGATAATGGATTATAATAATTTACTACTGAATGACAGATATAAATAATTCGGCATATCATTTTCTATCGATTTTTAGCCGTTGATCTTAATCATATATTAATTTTATAATTAAA
This sequence comes from Stylosanthes scabra, assembly GCA_036250425.1. Lineage (NCBI taxonomy): Eukaryota > Viridiplantae > Streptophyta > Magnoliopsida > Fabales > Fabaceae > Stylosanthes > Stylosanthes scabra. Next base: position 2,940 of record JASCZI010211707.1, on the reverse strand, counting down.
ATCAATCAAAATCAACGGTTAAAAAACGATGAAATACGATAACTTTTATTAGCTAAAATACAGTAATCTTTTACTTAAAATCATTTGTTACTATATTAAAGTTTGATTTGACTCCAAACTTATCTTGAGCTTTACTTGAATAAAAAAATATTCATTAATTATTCTATTTTTATAGAAGAAAAAACTCATTCATATAAAAATTTAAATGCATTTATGAACAGAAGAAAAAAAATATCTGACCAAGAAAAGAGAAGAAAAAAATATTTTCTATATGTTAAAGATTTTAACTATATGCTGAACATGTATACAAATTTTAATAACAAAGAATCTTGAAAAAACAAAAAATAAAGACAATTTTTTTTAATTCTTAGATTTACGCAAGAACTGGATACAATGCAACAATATGGCTTATCTTTTTCTTTCTTTTTTCTAGATATGAAGAATTGAGTTAAATATCAGAATGGCCCTCTAATTTTCACATTTTTATCAGAATGGCCCTCAAAATTTGGATGTTAACAATTCGGTACCCCACTCTTGAGGACGTGACTCCCGTTAGCCCTTCCATCCAAATCCGTGAAATACTAGCATACGTGGCCGTTAAGTCTGCTACGCTGGAACAGTGCTAAACGACGTCGTTGTGTCTTCGCGCCAGCACAGTGCTAAACGACGTCGTTTTTGTGCTTCAGAAAGTTAAAATTTTTTTTTCTTTCAAATGGTTTGAAAACTCAAAACACAACATACAGAGACGCTTTCTCTTCAAGTCTTCTTCGCTTCTTCTTTTCTTCCACTGTTATTCACTTCTTCTTCTACTTGCCGGGGGTGACGTTCAGCCGCATTTGAAGTGTGGGGGTTGTCTTCGATTGATCGCAGTCATCAGCTAGCCGAGCTTGCGTTGATGAGGTGAGTTACTGAAACTAAACCCTTCATACATAATGCTCTGTTATTGATCATTTAGTTCATGAAATGCACCCTCATTATTTTTATGGCTACTAGAGTGGTTAGGGTTCATCACAAATTTCGTTTTTGAGTGGTTAATGATCGAGCATTACCTGCGATTACAAGGCCTCTGCGTTAGGGTTTTTTTTTTCTTTTCTTTTTTTATGTAGGGTTATTTGTTATCTGCTAATGCCATTGTAAGTGGATTGCATGTTGGTAATGTTTCTGTTGATGTTCGATTGATGAGGTTTAATGAGTGTGATTTTGTTTTCTTTGTCTTGTTTTAGATGGATGAGGTAATTACCATTGTGTATCACCACGGGGGAAAGCTGGTGACGGAGGATGATGGGGAAGTGGTGTACCAAAATGGGGAAATCACAATCATTAAAGACCAAGAGGTGGATAGGCTGGATGTCTTTTGGATTAAAAACTTCCACAAAGAAATCGGGTATGACCAAATTGAAGAGTGCTATTGGCTAGTCCCTGGTAGGCCTCTAAGCGTGGGACTGATGGTTCTTGCCACAGATGCTGAGTTGTTGGAGATGTGCTTCTACGCAGAAAGGAACGGACGAATGATTCACATCTACTATGAACATGGAGTATCCATTCCCAATCCCGTTGATGAGATATGCCCAAATTTGATTGAGTTTCCTCCTTCCACCATGCCAGACCAAGGTGAAATTCCAACTCCTGATGTGGTTGATGTTAACTTAGAGTGTGATGTTGATCCACCCCCCACTGCCAATGCTAATTTACAACCCAACTTACAACCCAATTCACCACCCAAAACACAACCCATTTCTTCAAAAGAAACTTCACAAACCACAACACTACCCAAGGT